>CM030368.1:211781638-211978095 GCA_017893485.1 Hemerocallis citrina
TCACATGGAGGGCTTCAAAACCCTCATGATGATTCACAGCGCTTCGGATCCCCTGCTGTGCCGCACATTCCCTGCTACACTCCGAGGTCCGGCTCGGGAGTGGTTCTCCAAACTCTTCCCAGGCTCAATCTTCTCGTTCGACCAGCTGGAGGCCAACTTCTTGGCCCACTTCATAACCAGCAGGAAGGCCGATAAGACGAGCGCATCCTTGCTAGATCTCCGGCAGAAAGAGGGAGAGTCACTCCGTGACTTCGTCAGGAGGTTCACCACCGAGGCAAGATCGGTCTCCTCCCTCGACGCCGGGGTCGCCTCAGCCGCCTTTCGACACAATGTCCGGCACAGCCAGCTGAAGGTTTCCTTGGCTAAGAAACCCCTTTGGACTTTTCCGACCTGCTCAACCGGGTCGAGAAGTACATACGGGCAGAAGAAGCTTTAAGCCCGGAAGGCGCCAAAGAAGCCGCAAGGAAAGGCAAGCGCAAGATCGACGAAATCGAGCCTGCAAGAAAAATGGCAAAGGAGGGGGTCGGCATGAAGAGGGTACCTCCGGCCCCTCGCTTCGAAAGGTACACCCCCTTGACACAGAACGTGTCCGTCATCCTCCTAGAAATAGAGGACAAGGGCCTCGTCCGACTATCCCCTCGACCGAGCAACAATAAGAAGCGAGACCAGTGCTTCTACTGCAGATTCCATCGAAAACACGGGCACAAAACCGACCAGTGTCGGGCCCTGAAGGACGAAATTGAGGCCCTCATCTCACGAGGGACGAAATCGAGTTCACCAGAGAAAACCAGAGGGATCGGAAGGATACGAGGAATCGGAGGCCTTCGCCTCCTGCCCGTACTCCGAACCGAAATCCTGAGCGGGATCCCGAGCCCGAGGGGGCAGAGGGGCAGGCCATTCTATATTGTGTCCACGGAGGGTCCATGGGAGGGGAGTCTAATACTTCCCGAAAAGCATTCATCCGAGAAATGAACGCCGTCCGAGACCTCCCTTCGCCCCGAACACAGCTACTCCCTGTCTCTTTCTCAGGAAAGGACCTGGAGGGCGTCCGTCTCCCCCATTGTGATGCTTTCGTCATAAGTCTCGACATGGCGAATTTTGAAGTTCACCGGATCCTCGTCGACAATGGCAGCTCGGTAAACATCCTCTTCCTGGAAGCCTTTGAGAACCTCAAACTGCCCAGGGACAAGCTCAAGCCAGCCGGATACACCTTGCATGGGTTCTCCGGCATCCCCGTTGTGATAGAAGGAATCGTGACCCTCGATGTCACCGCGGGTTCGACTCCCCTCAGACGAACCGAATCAATGGACTTCATGGTGGTGAACGTCAAGGCGGCGTACAACGCCATTCTCGGCCGACCCAGGCTGTGCTCCCTTCAGGTCGTGCCGTCTGCCTACCACTTGAAGTTAAAATTTCCCACCAAATAGGGGGTCGGTGTCGTCCGAGGCAACCAAAAGGTTGCGCGGTCCTGCTACATGACCGCCGTAGGAGGGAGTGTCTTTCCCCTCGACGCCGTCGAGCTCCAGCCTGAGAGGTGCCAATCCGACCGTGAGCCGGCCGACGAGTTGGAGGAAGTCTCGTTCGGGACAGCGGACGAATCGAAGTGGTTCCGAGTGAGCCGCTGCCTCACCGAAGATCTAAAGACGGACATAGTCAGCTGCACCTGCCGCAACATCAACCTCTTCGCCTAGAAGTCGTCCGATATGCCCAGAATATCCGAAGACCTGATCATGCACAGGCTGAGCATCGTCCCGGGCTTGAAGCCGGTTGTCCAGAAGAGGCGCAAGTTTGCCCCGAAAAGGCAGGAAGTGGTAAAAATGGAGGTAGACAAGCTCTTGTCCGCCCGATTCATTCAGGAGGTCAGCTACCCCGAGTGGTTGGCCAACGTCGTCATGGTAAAAAAGACGAGCGGGAGTTGGAGGATCTGTATAGTCTTCACGGACTTAAACAAGGCATGCCCAAAGATCCTTTTTCTCTCCCTAGCATCGATGCCTTGATTGACGCGACTTCGGGTCACGAGCTTCTGTCCTTCATGGACGCATTTTCTGGCTATAATCATATCCGGATGTTCCCGCCGGACATTGCAAAAACATCTTTTGTTACCGATCAGGGTCTCTTCTGTTACCATGTTATGCCCTTCGGACTGAAGAACGCTGGAGCCACCTACCAACGGCTCGTCAACCAAATCTTCAAAGACCTGATCGGTCGCAACATGGAAGTTTATGTTGACGACATGCTCGTCAAGAGCCGGAAGGGGCTGAACCACGTCGCCGACCTTAAAGAAGCCTTCGGCATCCTCCGAACTCATAACATGAGGCTCAACCCCGCCAAGTGCGCCTTCGGCGTCTCATCCGGAAAATTCCTCGGGTTCGTCGTCAGCCAGCGCGGCATCGAGGCGAACCCGGAGAAGATCCAAGCCATAATAGACATGGCCCCTCTCCGAAATGTTAAGGAAGTCCAGAGGCTTACGGGAAGATTGGCGGCCATCGGCCGTTTCCTCTCCAAATCGGGGGAGAAATCTCTCCCCTTCTTCAAAGCTCTGCGCAGAAAGGGGGGCTTCGAATGGGGCACCCCCCAGCAAGAGGCATTCGAGCAGCTAAAGCAGTACCTCGCCAACCCTCCTCTCCTCAGCAAACCTGAGCCAGGCGAACCACTCTGGCTTTACCTATCCGCCACAGATAGCACACTCAGCGCGGTCCTCGTCCGAGAAGACAACGGGGTTCAAAAACCGTTATACTATGTGAGCAAGGTCCTACTCCCCGCCGAGACAAGATACGCAAGGATAGAGAAAGTGGCCTATGCCCTGGTCATGGCCGCCCGTAAGCCCTGCCCTTACTTCCAGGCTCACTGAATCCAAATATTGACCGATCAGCCATTGAAGACCGTCCTCCACAAGCCAGAGAAGTCTAGCCGCTTAGTCAAGTGGTCGATAGAGCTGAGCTAGTACGACATCGGCTACCAGTTGAGGATGGCGATCAAGGGACAAACCCTCGCAGAGTTCATCACTGAATGCACCATTTCCGAACAGCCCAACATCGAGGATTCAGATCCGACTTGGGAAGTCTACGTCGACGGATCCTCCTGCAAATTCGGGAGTGGTGCCGGGATCATCCTTCGGGGCCCCGACCACTTCCTCCTTCAGTACTCTCTCCGCCTCAACTTCCCGGCCTCCAACAACGAGGCGAAATACGAGGCCATGATTACCGGGCTGACCTGGCGCACCAGGCTGGTGCAAAACAGATCTGAGCCTTCAGCGATTCTCAGCTCGTGGTAAATCAGATCACCGGAGAATACGAGGCCCATGACGACCAAATGATTCGATACTTGGTCATGGTCCGGCGGCTCCTATCGTCCTTCAGTTGTTCCACAATTCTTAGGGTCCCGAGGGAGCAGAACGCCCAGGCGGACGCCTTATCAAAACTCGCATTTTCCTCCTTCGAGGGTCTCGACCGAGCAGTACGCATCGAAGTCCTCCTAATGCCAAGCATCGATGTACGAGAACAAGAGGCAATGTGTGTGAATGACGGAGCCGGTCCAGATGACTGGACCACCCCCATTCGAAAATTCTTACTCAGCGCCGAGCTCCCTGAAGACCGGGCCCAGGCAAGGAGGATCAAATTCCGAGCTGAAAGGTTCGTCATGATCAACGACGTCCTCTTCAAACACTCGTACACATTGACAGATGGGAAACCATACCTCTGCTGCCTCGCCAATGATGAAGCCAGCTACGCACTAAAAGAACTTCATGAGGGGATCGGCGAATGCCATGTGGGGAGCAGGTCACTTGCTCGGAAGGCCCTGAATCAGGGATATTATAAGCCAACAATGCTACAAGACTCCCAAGACCTAGTCAAAAGGTGCGGCCCATGCCAAAGATTTTTCCCAATCAAGAGACTTCCTCAAGCCAACCTTCAATCTCTGGCCAGTCCGACGCCCTTCGCCATGTGGGGCATGGAATTGGTCGGTCCCTTTCCCGTAGCAATCAGGCAGAGGAAGTTTCTGATAGTCGCCATCGATTATTTCACGAAATGGCTCGAGGCCGAGCCACTGTCCACCATCACCGAGCGACAAACCCAACAATTCTTCTGGAAAAACATCATTTGCCGGTTCGGGATTCCTCAGGTCCTTATCACGGACAGCGGGACCCAATTCGCGGGCCAAAACTTCCGAAGATTTTGTGAAGACATCGGCGTCCAGCAATGCTTCTCCGCCATATGCCATCCTCAGTCCAACGGCCAAGCGGAGAACGCGAACCGATAGATACTCGACAGCTTTAAAAAATGCCTCGATAGTTCCCCCAAGGGACAGTGGGTAGAAGAGCTGCCCAGCGTGCTATGGGCACACCGAACTACCAAGAGGATCCCTACGGGAGAGACACCGTTCAATTTAACCTACGGGACGGAGGCAGTGATCCCCGTCGAGATTGGCCTCCCTTCTCCTCGAATCATGGCCTTCAACGAAGCCGACAACTCGTCCAGCCTAAAGGCCAACCTGGACCTCGTTGCCGAGGTCAGGGAGAAGTCTTCCGTCCGAAGAAGCATCTACCAACAACGGATCGAGAGGTTCTACAACAAGAAGGTCCGCCCCACTGACATCAAGGCCGGAGACCTTGTGCTCCGCAAATTGTCCGTCTCCGACCCCACGAGAAAGAGGAAGCTGGCCTCCAACCGGGAAGTCCCGTACAAGGTAGCCGAGGTCATACGCCCCGGCACGTACCTACTTGTAACACCTCGGATTTTAAAATACCTAAAATTCTTCATTTTTATAGTTTGTAGGGGTGAGAATTATTTTTAAGCTATATTTTCTTATTATTATTTTTATATTGATATTCGTATGGATATTTGTGGTTGATTGGTGTTATTGATATATTGGGGCTATGAGTTGAGATTTTATGTGAATAAATATTGTTTATTTTATTTTATAATTTTGAAGGATTATTGCGAGATAATTGCAATGTATTTTGTATTGTTGGTGCTATTAAAGAAAAGAGTTGGGGTTTACTTGAAATATTTCGGAGGTCTAGGGGTCTATTTGTAAATATCCATTTATAAAAAATATTATTATTATTATAATTTTATCTCTACTACTATAATGGGAGAACACCTTAGTGTAATTTGTCCTCAACCCAAATATTTTCGAAAGTAGACCAGTTTGGTAAATATTTTCCACAGTGGATCAGTTTGGAAATTATTTTCTTATAACCCCTCCCCCCTTTCCCTCATCCTCCCGTTTCCTTCTTTCTTTCTTTTCTGATCCGATCGAAACCAGAAGGGCCGAAACCCACTTCGGCTTCTCTCCCTCTCTCCTCAAATCCACCCAAACAACCTTATCATTTTCGAATTTATTTGGGGCGATGACTAAGTGAGGGATGCTCTACCTAGTGGTGGAGTCAATTTGGAGAAACAACCACCGAAAGGTATATCTCCTTTTATTTTATTGTATAAAATTTAGTTGGGTTAATTTTATGGAGTATGATTATTTTGGTAGAGAGATTTAGAGATGTTGGAAGTGGTAGATTTAGGGAATTAGTGGATTGTTAGAAAAATTACAAGTTGTTAGTAAATTAGGATTTTGGATTTGTAAAATAGAGATATATATATACTAGAAATATCCTTTAGATGGTGGTAAAAATTTTAGTGAGCCATTAAAATAAAATGGGAAGTAGTGATTTTGGCATAAACTCGAATTATGGAGTTTATGAAATCGGGTAGAAAACTCGATCCAAATAATTATAGAAAATGCATATGAGGGTGTAGAGTATTATGAAAGGATTAATATAAATTTAGGATGATTTTTATAGGCTTCCAGCTCAATTAAATTGAGTGAAATAAATTATAGGCGAAAAGTGCACGCCGGGTGTTCGGTGAAATGCCTGAGCGATATAGAGGTGAGAATTTGATAGGTTCGGAGGTGTAGTTGAGTTTCATTATTATTATTAACCTTAATAGGTGAGATTAGGGAAAAGAGGGTTAAAGAAATTAGAAAATATGCATTGTTCTTATTAGAAAGCCTCCAACCAATAAGGGAATGTTTGTATTGGGACCCGAATTCGAAATCCGTCGATGTAGCTCGGCTACTTAGGTCATTTGTAACGTGTGGACGAAGACGGATTTGAGTTGGAGGTTCGGAGGCCGAGATTTGAGTTTTAAGCTAATCGGTCCTATAATTTCCTATTTAGGTGGAAAAAGTCGAACTTCGACTGGCTGCTGGGCGGACATGGGACATCGTTTGCTCGATCCGTCAGGTGAGTATGTTGTATTTATAAATATTTTATATTGTGGCCAAATTTCGTGGCTTTTTGATAGGTTTTGTAAAAGTTATAGCAAAAATTGATTTTCAAGGAAAATACGGATTTTTGGGGCCCGAAAATGGGTTTTTGTGATATGTGGTGAAATTAACTATTTTAAGTGTATAAAACCTATATTATGGATTAATGTGACGTGTTGAAGTATAAAAATTAAATATATTAAATTGTTTATGCGTATTTTTACCCCGTGCATGTTTTGTGCATGTTTTTGGGGTATATAGGCCGAGATAGGCAATCGGGTATATGCGGAGCCTGGTGTATGGGCTAGCATGCTATGGACGGATGCTATAAGGTGTAATTAGATGAAATTAGTGATTGTGATCATGTTTTGAGGATCTGTGTAATTATAGTGCCCGTTTTGTGCATGTTTTGGGGCATATAAGCCCTTATAGGTGATTTTATCTATATGAAACATGATGTATGAGCTAGTATGCTATAATTAGATATTATAAGACTTAATTAGAGGAAATAAGTGGTTTTGGCCCCTTATGATGGGAAACCCGCATGTGTGATGTTTATTTGTAATATACATATATATATAGATGATTATGATGTGTGATGCAATAATTGACGAAATTAAATAAGTGGGTGCATGTTTACATTTTAATTATGTTTGAAATGAATTAATGGGCAATAATATGACATGATGGTTTCTATGTTAAATGACATGGGATATGCATATATATATATATGATACAACGAGATGATAATAAATATCGTGGACATCAGATGTACATCAAACGCAAGATAAAAGGTGAGATGGTAAGTGTTAATAAAGTGTGTTATTATTCTTGTGATTAAAGTCAAGGATGTGGCTATTGTTGAATTAAAAGCTGTGATGCTTTATGTTGATAAAGTAAAATGGAAAGATGCAATGATTAATGCTAATAACAGATGGCTTGTTGACCAGTACCTACAGCAATCCTGGGGGTTTGGGCTAGACCTCCTAACACCCAAGGACCGGCTTGGGGTAAGTGGACCCAAACTATGTTTGGGGTAAGTGGATTTTATCGCCCAAGCTATCGGCTTGAGGCCCGGTTTCCCTCGATGACAGCTGTCGCGAGGACGTACCCAGTTTATCTGGGGTAAGTGGTTTTTCCCTCGATGACAGATGTCGTGAGGACGTACCCAGTTTATCTGGGGTAAGTGGTTTTTTCCTCGATGACAGACGTCGCGAGGAAGTACCCAGGTTACCTGGGGTCAGTGGCTTTTTTCCTCTTGGCTTCGGCTGGGAGGACGTACCCAAGTTCTACTTGGGGTAAGTGGTTCCTTCGCTAGTTCGGCTAGGAGGAAGACGTAGCCTCGGATGAGTAAGACTCTGTGTGAGCATCGGGCCGCGTGTTTACTGGGCTGTCGGTTTTTAGTATGTAGGGATACTGTGGCTCACTAGTCGACAAACTAATAAAATAAATAAGTGTTAATAATAAATGTGGTAGTAAAAGAAAGTGGATACTAAAATGTGAACTGTGTGCGGAAAAGACGGTGGATAGTAAAATGTGTATTGTGCGTGGAAACGAAAGTGGATAGTAAAATGTGAACTGTGTGTGGAAAAGAAAGTTGTGTGAATGAAGTAAATGTGAAAGTGAACGTGCTATGAGTTAATATATGAAAAGAAGTGATAAATGCAGCTTGTGATTAATTTAAGATGAAAATAATAAAAGAGATGTGTTATCATGAATAATACGGAGTAATTGTATTATGTATGTGATCATTAACGTAAAATACAGTTGATATGAGTTGTACCTTGGAATTGTGTCATGGAACTACCTGCCCGCAATTTCAGTGGAAATTGTGGGAACTACCTGCCTTGGCATAATTCGCAGGGTGAGTGGATATAATAGTGGTAATAATTAATAGAAATGAGAAATAAAGTGAAGTAAAGATGATAAGTGATTGAAGTGAAATTAATAATCAAGCTATCGGCTTGAGATGTGATGTGATATTACCCAAACTGTGTGTTTGAGGTACGGTGATTATTACCCAAGCTATCGGCTATGGGATGTGATATGTGGTGGCCCCAGAGTGTGTTTGGGGATTAAGTGAAAATGATAATAAGAAATATAATCCTTATAAGAATGAGAATTACTAAGTGGAGTAATGAGATGTGAATGAGTTATAAAACATGGTTTTGATGTAACCAGTATAAGTATTCTATTAATGATGTTGTTGTGTTCAGGATTCGGGTAGCATTATCTTAACGTGGTATTTGTAAGTTTAAATTATTTTCTTTATACTATTTTAATTTGTCATTAGATTAATAACTATACTCACACCAGAAATGGCTAACCCCTTAGTGTTTGGGGGATTAGGGGAGTCTGAGGACTACCATAGGTCCCCCACTGTTGCAGGTTCTCATCAGTGCAGAGGTGAGGCGTGGAGTGGTAGTATAACTTTTTATTTTAAAAATTTGTACTATTTAGTTATAGGAATAGTAAAATTTATGATTTAAATTGTATTATGGGTGTATAAGTATGTATATGACGAAGATGAGTATAGTGTGAGGTGCTGTGGTATGTTTGTGACCCGTACCCATCTCGTCGTGGAGTACCAGGCTCTGTGGTAAGTTTTACAATGATTTTTCTAAGATTTTACCTCGTTTTTCAAAGAAATTCATAGTTTTTAATTGATATTTGATAATCCATTATGAGTTTGGCCCCCAGAGCATTATATTATATTGCCTGTATGTATCTGCTCATTTTGGCCTGGGGAGCCCATGAAAATATTATGTGGTTTGTGAGCTACGGAATTTTGAGCAGAATTCCGTAAGCTTTTTGTGTTTCGGGGCAAAATTTACAAGGGAGACTCTGTCAAAATTTTTCCTGAAATATAACTTTCTTAGTTTATGATTAAAGTAATATAGAAATTGAAAGAATTGAATTTGGAGACTTAGTTTTCAAAAAAAAAAAAAAAATTTGGGGTGTTACACTACTCGTGGACATGGAGGGTCGGGCGGTCAAAAGACCCTGGAACGCCGAATACCTGATGAAATTCCTAGAAGGACAGAAGTAGGGTTTTTTGCTTGATTCATATAAATAACACTTTTGTACCCTTCCTTGTGTAAAAGGCCGTTAGTGCCTCTCTCCATGTATTAAAAGACTCTTTTTGTTAAACTTTAATTGTCTCGGTAGCTCCGACCCTACGCCGAACACAGGGGTAGCTTTCTCAAGCTACGGTACCCAAGTCGCTGCACTGGTTGTCGACCCCCAACATCTCGGTAGCTCCGACCCTATGCCGAGCACAGGGATAGCTTTCTCAAGCTACGGTACCCAAGTCGCCGCACTGGGTGCCGACCCCCAACATCTCGGTAGCTCCGACCCTATGCCGAGCACAGGGGTAGCTTTCTCAAGCTACGGTACCCAAGTCGCCGCACTGGGTGCCGACCCCCAACATCTCGGTAGCTCCGACCCTGCGCCGAGCACAAGGGTAGCTTTTTCAAGCTACGGTACCCCAGTCGCCGCACTGGGTGCCGACCTCCAACATCTCGGTAGGTCCGACCCTATGCCGAGCACAGGGATAGCTTTCTCAAGCTACGGCGCCCAAGTCGCAGCACCGGGCGCCGATCCTCAATTCCTTCACAGTCATCCGAAAGACAGTTGGCAAGAGCGAAGAGAGAAACGAAACTCCTTATTCATACTCTTTTATTAGTTAAAACACCGTCGGAAGAACAAAGAACTTTACAAGACCGCTCCACTCAGCTAAAAGGAAAAATTATTAACTAAGAAACTTCTTAGGGTCCCTCGGGTCCGATGGAGGGTAAACCAACTCCGACCGAGCGGCGAGGACCCCTCTCCTCGTCACAATGTCCCTTGGGGTCGGCCAAGGTCGATACGCCGGCCACGGAGCTCTGGGCATCAACCAACCAGGTATGCTCCAGTAACAGCAACGCAACGGGGACTCCCTCCGCTCGATGGCCTCCTGAGGAAGATCCCGTCCTCATCCCGAACATGCCCAGCATCGTCTTGTAACGATGTATCTCCATCTCCTTCTCCACTATGACATCGCGAAGGAGCCTCTCAGACGAGGGTCGCTGCACCGATGCACTCGACATGGTATGCCCGAGACCGAAGCTACCTAGGTCTCGATCCACCATCGCCCTCTTCAGCTTGGTCGCCTCCACACTCAGGGCCTCGGACTTGTCCTGATAGTTTTGAAAGGCGACATCCTGATCGTGAGCCCCCTCGCGGTAACGGACCAACGTAAACTCAAGGACCTTGATCTTGCTCTGGAGCCACGCCACATTGGAGCGACGAGGGTCCGCCTCGGAAGGAAGAGCCGTTACCTAAAAGGAAACCAAGCATCACTCAAAACACTTCGACAAAATGATCCAGAAAGTTCGCTAACCTTCGCCAAAATAAACGGTCGAAGTCAAAACACTTGGCCAAACAAAAAAAAACCTTTTTATAAAACAAATTCGTCATACAAAAATGCGGTGGCCAGTCCGCAGTTGGCAAATAAATTAAAAAAGAAGGGGGAAACAAAAACAAGGAGGCAAACGACCTAGTTCCCGACCCCTGGATCAACCGGGTCTTGGGGAGGGTCTGCGGCCGAGCCAACGGCCGGTTCTTCCTGCTCACCCCCTTCGGGAGTCTTCGGGGGCAGATTGATGACCATGTCGTAATCGAAGTCGGTCAGATCAAGGGTCAGATAGAAGTGCCTCACGTGACCGAGGACCTTCTCATAGACCTCGTTCTGGGCCTCGATTATCATATCCTGGGCCTTCGTCGTCATCACCTCTTTCTCCTTAGCAAACTTCTTCCTCAGCATGCCCACCTTCTTAGCGCAGTCACTCTTCATAGTGGCAAGCTCAGCCTTCATCTCCTGCTCCCTCTTGTGGGAGCCTTCGAGCTCGATCTTCATCTCCTTCATCTCCCGCTGGTACTTATTCACCCGCTCCCACTCTTGCTCCAAGGCCTTCTCATGGAGCCTCATCACTTGAGCCCCCTCCAGACAAGCCTGCAGCACCGAAGGCGGTTCGGAAGAAGACCCACTTCATATAAAGAATTACAAGGGAAAAGGGGTCGGCAGATCTTACCAGCACGTTCGCTTGCGCCAGCCGCATGTTAGCCACCTCCAGGGTGTCGTTGCTCATACTCTGACGATCCCGAGGAGTCGCTAGCTTCTCCGCCACCTTGATGGCGATGGGCCCTTCGGTCAAGCTGTCCCCCCTTCGGATCGACCAATCCGGAGCCCACGGCTGTAGCATCTCCTCGCCCACAATCTCCCTCGCATCGGCCCAGAGCGGGGGGACCTTCCCCTTGGCACGGTCGGCCACCTTGGCCGCACCAGGGCTCGACTGGGCGAGCACCTCCTTACCCGCATCCGGGCGCACCTTCTTTGCCCTCAGTTCGCCAGGGGCATCAGAGACGACCTGTGAGGACTCCCTCGTCCTCTTTCATTGGCCACCCTCCTCGACCATCTGCTTCTTCAGAGCGATCCTCCTAGCCTTGATTGATTCTAGGTCCATACCTACAAGACGACCCATTAAGAACAATGAGCGCAAAAGAATACAAAAACAAGAAAAATGAAACGACTACATACTAGACGTGGCTGGGCTCAGTCCGACACTGGCCAGGTGACCCTCTGTCACCTTCGGCCAGCTGATGTTGTTTCCCTTCCGGAGGCGCTCGACATACCCCCACTCCTCGGCAGACAGGTCCTTCGGCCTTGGCGCCTTGAAGTTCGGCTTATAGAAGTTCCACCGAGTAGGTATGTCCCAAGGTTTTTTGCTCCGGATCACAAAATACTTCCTCTTCCACTCCTTGATTGAGTCTGGGTAGCCATGGACTACCTTCCCCCGGCCCCGAGGAGAGATGTAGAAGATGCCCTCGAACTCCCCAGACGAGCTGATCCCCAGCATCGCACGAAACACGTCCAGCCTCAGCGGCAGCTTCCTCCCTTTGCAAAGTAGCACGAAGCACACCATCTGTTTCCACGAGTTCGGCCCGTATTGCATCGGGACAAGGGACGCCCAATTGAGTACTTCCCGGATAAACGGATGGATCGGCAACCGTAGCCCAGAACTGAACGCGTCGACGGGGAAGATGCAGTACCACCCCGACATAGGGTCGGTGGGCCGGAGACCTGGGCTCGACAGCATCAGCTCGTAGCCTGATCTAATGTGGAAGGCCGACCAAATAACCTCCAGATCACCCGCCTCCAGGATCGACGGTGTCGCATCCATCTTTATCTTCTGGCGACTCGGCAAAGACGGTTGTACCCCGTACAGGATTTTGTTTGAGAGATCGTCCGGGTACTTCCTAATCAACCTCAGCTGTGTCGAAAACCCAGTTGCCAAATTACGGACGGGGGTCGTCCTATCCGGACTGCTTGGCATCGTCCATTTCTTTCTTGGCTTCCTCTTCTTCTTGGCCTTCTCCGGGGAAGGAGTGGCCAGGGGCTCGAGGACTGTCGCCGTCGAAGAGGAGCTAGCGCCCCTGCTCTGCCTCCGAATCGTGGATTTTCCCCCCTTACCCTTCTTCCCAACCTCCGACACTTCAGCCTCTCCGTCTCCCCCATTGTCACTACCCTCCTCCTCCGACACCAGGTCCAGTATCTCCACCTCATCCGAGCTGTGTCTACCCTCCTCCTCGGAGTCGCTACTCTGGACGATGAACGGCCTCCTGACACGGAGGGGCTTCACGTCATACACCCTAGTGTCCTCCTCCCAGGACGTCGAGTCGGTGAGGCCTGTGAGGGGGTCGTCCTCCTCCCTCGAGGTCGAAGCCGAGGAACCGGACTGAGCCCAATACATTCCAAAGAAGAAAAGTGACAACTAAACTGCTCGGCCTCGACGAGATGAGCGAGAACGGTAGACTAGAGAGAAGCGCTAAAGACCGTTTTTTAGAGAGAGAAAGTGAAGGTGAAGAATGAAAAAGAAAAGGGGGTGGGGGTATTTATAGAGCTAAAAGTGACTCCTCGATTTTTGCAGTAACTGTTCCTAGATTTACACGCAACTGCTCCTAGAGACTCGCTTCAATGACGTCACCAAGACAGGCGGTTGGCAACCCTTCGGTTCCTGCCCAACCGTCGCCGAACGCGAGCCAACGGTTCGACGCTGGGCATCGGCCCCGAGCAGGACCCTGGCCTTTCCGGGCCTTGTTCCCCCATACCCTCGGCAATGACACCCTGCTACTCCACAACAAAAGTTTACTTTAAAGGTTTAAGGCGCTCACCTTCGGCAAGCGCCCCGAGCCACGGGGTTCGGTCGGCCCCCCCTCTCGCCCGTGAACAACTCGGGGCTTACGGCCTCAGAAGCCGAAACCCCGAACTGTTCGAGGGCGGGAGGAGAACCACCATGCCCGGGCTCTCGACTCCGATCCTGTGCCAGCCAAACCTAGTATTCTTCGGTATGCCGATCTGAACCGAAACAGGGGCTCAGATTGATATACTAAAAAATACCAAAGACGGCAGACTCTGGCCTCCCTGGCCCCTACCTCGGTCAGCCGAACCTAATATTTTTGAGTACACCAATCCGAACCGAACCGGGGGTCCAAATTGATGTACCCAAAAATACCAGGCAATGACAGACACCTCTCCCCTGGACCCGGACTCCGGTCGTTACGCCTCCCGTCTCTGACTCCTTTAGACAGATAACCTCCAGGGCCGCATACCTAAAGGGAAACAGGGACGGCAGTGCAACCAACTATCCGAGCCTCCCAGAGTTCAAATATTCAAGTGATTAGGCGTCCGCCTACGGCAGACACCTCTGATAACCGATCAGCTAACAGTGCGTTCTTCTGATGCAAAAGCAACGGGGGAGGGGGGTATTTATAGCCTCCCCCAAACCTGCCATTATGATCTCTGGAAGGCCAAACGACGGGAGGCCAAGTGCCACGCCGCCTTCAACCTTGAAAACCGAAATGCCGCGCATTAATTCGGGAACATCATTAAATACCCCTAGGGAGCCGAAATGTCGCGCGGATCCCGGAGCGCCATTAATGCCCTATAAGACTGTAGTCAACTCAAAGCCGACTCATCAGCAACGGCTCGCCATCGCCCTTGCCGACCCTTAAACCCTCATAAGTCCGAGGATAGGCCGAGCACCAGGGTTGCTTTCCCACGAAAGCACAACGGCTCACCATCGCCCTTGCCGACCCTTAAACCCCCGTCAGTCCGAGGACAGGCCGGGCACCAGGGTAGCTTTCTCACGAAAGCACAACGGCTCGCCATCGCCCTTGCCGAACCTTAAACCCTCGTCAGTCAGAGGTCAGGCCGAGCACCAGGGTAGCTTTCTCACGAAAGCACAATGGCTCACCATCGCCCTTGCCGACTCTTAAACCCTCGTCAGTCCGAGGTCAGGCCGAGCACCAGGGTAGCTTTCTCACAAAAGTATAATGGCTCGCCATCGTCCTTGCCGACCCTTAATGTAACTCCTATTTCCCCGTATTTATATTTTATACTGTATTGTGCCTCATTGTACCCTCTCGTCTATTTGAGATCCTGTAATTTGTTCAGATTGAATAAAATCATTATTTTTGTCTCGACTCAAATTTTTGGGTCCTTTTATCGAATTCATTTGTGTGCCATTTGTGTCGTTCTTTATGAAGGATTGACCAATTCTTCTTATTTATCTCTTTAATCTCCATTTTATTGTATTTTGAGCTATTCTCCTGTTGGACCCTATTTGAAACGGATACCCAAAACCCATCAACCCTACTATATAACCCTACCCTAACCCTAATCCCAACCTAATTACTGTTAAACCCTAATCTAACCCCCGCTGCTCTTCTCCTTCGTTCCGTTTCCTTCTCCTTCGATTTTGCACGCCAACCCATAGCCTGATCCATTTCCCTTCTCCGATCGCCGCTCCGCCGTCTCCCTCACCATCGCCTTCGACCCCCGCTCCTCGTCAACCCCACCACAACAACCACCACCGCCATCTCCCCATCCATCGAACCCATCCTCGACCAAACCCACCTCCGCCATTACCCATCGCCTGTCACCACCCCCGTCGCCTCGTCAACTCCTCAACACCACACCCAGTACCTCTACACCTCCGTCGTGTCGCTACACACCACCGAACCACTCCCCAAACTCCACCTCTGTTTTCGAACGACAGCAGAGTCGCCGCGCGTCAACCTCCTTAGTCGTCGCAGCTCGTCACACCACAGTCAGCTGTGCCACCCCGTCGCCGCGTCGCTCCTCAACGTAGCACCATCGTCGAAGAACCTCGCCACCGCACATTCTCTCTCTCGCGCTCGCTGTTCGTCGAAGAAGAGAACGAAGGAAGAAGAAGAAAGAAGGAAAAGGCGGGATTTGATCTCGACCGTAGGATCGCGCCAAGATTCGTGCCCACCGATCGCCGTCCCGTGTTCACCCACAGCGATTCCTAGATCGTTGTCCCCTGTTTGGATCAGATCCGCTGCGGAGGAGCTCACCCATTGGCTGCATTCGCTGTCCCGTGTTTTGGGCGCAGCGAATCCCGTCTCGTTGTTTGCTGTTCTGGCCGATCCGGTGTGGGGAAAAACTCGATCTACGGTTGATTTTCACACGTGCTTTTGGGAGACTTCGCCCGGAATTTTTCGATCCAATTTTCTTCAACAAGTGGATCTAATCGTCGTCAAATTAAGGCAAGTATTCTACTTGTACACATTTTTGTTCTAGTACAAGCACCCCTTGAAAAATACTACAAATAGTTGGAATTATGACTCCTCCTTGACTATCGTTGTTGATCAATATTAAACCTCCAAAATTTTATAATTCTAAGAGTCACAAAAATTTCATTGTGTTAAATTATAATTACTTGGACTCTTTTACCCTTGAGCACATGAACACATGAGATTAAGGAGCCCTAGATTTGTAGACACATGTTACATTTTGTGTTTGATGATCTTGCAACCATTTGACTTGAAAAATGATTATTACTTGCTGTTTTGACAACCATTACCCTGTATTTATATCACACAATAACTTAGACGCCTAATAATAAATTTCCATGTAATCTATACTAGTAAGTTATTCCCGCATGTTGTTGTCCTGAATCTTCTTTTGCTGTTTTGACCCATTTAACATTAGAATCTGAACCCGATCTCTGAACAGTAAATGTAGCCCTGGATGTCTAGATGTTGTTAGGCTCCGAAACATTCGAATTTGGAGTTACGGTCTAGGAGTTATTGCAGTTTTACTGCAGCTGTGTCGGTAGGCACAGATTCGCAGAAATTGCTGTACACCTTTACTTTGCGAATTAATTTAGCTGTGTAAACAGCAATCGTTGGACATGAAATTTTATATGTAGTTGCTGGACACCCTATAGGACATCCCCAATTTTTCTTAGAATTAATTTGCAACATTTCACACACTTGTATGCTTGCTTGAAAAAAAAATAATAAATGTAATAAGCCGGGGTTAAGGGAAAGACCATAGTAGTGGACAATATAGGTAAGTGTACTCGGAAGGGGGCCCGTGTTTCCCACTTGATACATGTCTCATAAACTAGTATATTATAAATCGATTCATGGACTAGTATATTATTGATCCATGAACTAGTATATATATGTGATTCATGACTTGTCATGCTATGACTCGACACATGAACTAGTTATATGATTACCCGATTCATGAGCATGACTTGCTTGTTACTTGATACTTGATACCTAAGTACGCCGCCCTATGGACTCCATTACTAGGCCTAAACGAAATTGTTTTGACTGTATCAACCATGTAGTAAAAGTATGGATGCATGAAGTGCTACCTCGATAGTAATAATTACAAGACTTGAACATGAAACTTGAACATGACACCTGTTACTTGATACTTGATGATATAATACATGAAACATGATACATGAGACTTGAAACCTGAAACTTGAACTTGATACATTGTTACTTTATACTTGACAACTTGTTACTTGAGGCTTGACACTTGAAATAAAATTTTGATACTAGACTTGACAACTTGACACCCGACACTTACTAGATACTTGTCACTTGAGGTTAGATACCCCTACATGTACACTTGTCACTTGCTTCACCATTAGTATTTGTTTACCCAATCTAGTCTCTTGAGTTGTCCTTCCTACTAGTTAGTTCTTGAATCCCTATTACTTGTTGTAAACCCTATTATATTCTTGATTCCAATTCTTGTTTCCCATTACTTGTACTCGTTTTTACTAATTGTGGCCCTAGCTTGCACTAAGTGCATTCTTTCTTGTTTTTTCCTGTTTTTTCCTTTTTATATTTATTAAGCAGACTTTGGAGACGAGCTACCCGCTGGAATCGGTGAGCAAAGATTCTAGCCTTCAAGTGGAGAAAGGACTTGATTAGAATACTTATTTCTTGAATTATTTGTTCTTCTTGGATTACTATTTCTTGCTACTTAAGAACTTGTAACGGGCTGATGTTCCCGAGTTTTAACTTGATCCAGACTTGAAACTATTTGGATGTTTTATTTTATTTCAGTTGTTTCTGTTGCTAATAAATTATTCATGCATGCTTGGTTACATATATATCTCTCTTGTTATATTCTTGTTGTGATGCTGAGTCGATCCTACAGCTTATGAATGATGTTAAGATCATTCGCTGGGCTTCGTCATGCACTCGTATTTCGTATTTTGGGAAGCGGGGCGTGACAAGGTTTTTAGTGGTATTAGAGCCAGGTTTGGGCTAATGTGTTAGTTAACTAATACATTAGACAGACCTGACTCAGTCAGGGTTAACTCAGCATTTGACAGGCCATGAAATTGCGTGAAAAATTTTATTATCTACTTGATCTGGATCCTGATTGTTTTGGGTTTGTGCAGGACATGGTTCGAAGAAACGCTTCGTCCTCCCAGTCTGGGGGTGATCAGACTGACCAGCCTGCCATTATGCAGCTGTTACAGATGCAGCAAGAACAAAATGAGTGGCACATGCAGTAGATAATGCAAATGCAGAGAGAGCATGCAGAGATGATGAGAGCAGCCTTAGGAGCTGCCAACAGAGTGCTCCTTGTACATGCGCCTGGAGTGTTGCCGCCTAGACCGGGCAATGTAGCTGATTTCATGAGGCTGCACCCCGATAAGTTCACAGGTACAGAAGGTCCATTGGAAGCTGAGCAGTGGCTCATTAAAACGGAACAGTTGTTGATCGCGGCAAGGATAGCCGATGTGGACCGAGTGGATGTCGTAAGCATCCAGCTGGTTGATCTCGCCCATATCTGGTGGCGAGCTGAGATGGAGAGACTGGAACGTCCCGTTGCCTGGGCCATTTTCAGGGAGAGCTTCCTCACAAAGTTCTTCCCTGACGTCACCAGGAACGAGATGGAGCGACAGTTTGTCACACTCACTCAGGTTCGTCAGATAGTGTCTTATATGCAAAATTTCATTGTCAATTTATGATATATCGATGCCTAACTAAGACACTATCTTGAATCAGGAAAGTCGGACCGTGGATGAGTATGCCACAGAGTTTACCCGTTTGAGCCGCTTTGCCACGTCTATGGTGGCTAATGATGAGGACAAGGGTCGTCGCTTCTTACTGGGCTTGGATATCAATATCCAGGATCGCCTGGCTGCTTTGAGACTTCGTTCCTACGCCGATATCCTGGAGGTTGCTAGGAGCCAGGAACAGACCAGCAGACGCAAGCGTGCCATTCAGCGGTTCGCTCGGCACCCGGTTGCTTCCAGGCCCACTAGAGGCCCAATCAGGAGACCAGCTCCAGCCTACCCTGCCAGGACTGCTCCCTACCCTGCTGCTGCCCCACGGAGGGGAGGTTTCTGTGACTTCTGTTAGATTCCAGGACACGTACGTGGGGATTGCCGGCGAGTTAACCGCTGATGTTTTGGGTGTGGTGCTAGCGACCACACAGTCCGAGATTGTCCAGGGGGCAGGCCAGGCCAGCCTGCAGTCGTACCAACTCACAATCAGGTCAGGCCGCCACTTCCTCCTCAGCATCAGATCGTCGGTCAGAGGACCGCTGCCCCGAGGAGAGGTCAGGCCTTCAACCTGACTGCAGAGGAAGCTGAGACCGTAGAGGAGGTCGTTGCAGGTATATTTGTATTTTGTTGCTTATTATCTATTTCATGCTTTATTGTTTATCTTGCATCACACCTTATGTAGTTCTTTTCACATCAGTCTTTACTATCCTTTATTATCCTGCATATTCATCTCTTTCCATATTTTGACTCTATCATAGGTATCATCCTAGTCCATTCCTTTCCCTCCCATGTCTTATTTGATTCCGGGGTGACCCACTCCTTCGTTTCCTCTCGCTTTGTGGATAAGCACCAGTTGGAGTGCAGTAATATGCAGACAGCTTGGAATATCACCACAGGTGGCGGTGTTGTCGTTTGCTCCAAGGAGTGCAGGCAGAGTCCTTTGGTTATTAGGGGCAAAGATTTCAAGGCAGACCTGATAGTGATTGGCAATTCAGGGTTTGATGTAATTCTCGACATGGATTGGTTGGGGAAGTCTCATGCTGTTATTGATTTCCGAGCGAAGAAGGTTGTATTCAGGATTCCGGAGCATGATGAGTTTGAATTTCATGCTGGGGAAACACCTCTTGGGCGTGGTAAGAAGGCGACAGATGAGGAAGATTGTGCAATGGAGTTGCACACAGGCTGTGAGGCTGCACCTCTTGTAGTGCGGGAATTCCTGGATGTGTTTCCAGAGGAATTGCCCGGGTTACCTCCAGATCGAGAAGTGGAGTTCGGCATTGAGGTTCAGCCGGGTACAGTGCCGATATCGAAGAGCCCGTACAGGATGGCGCCAATCGAGCTTGCAGAGCTGAAGGTACAGATTCAGGGTTTATTGGATTTGGGTTTCATCAGGCCCAGTGTATCACCGTGGGGAGCTCCTGTGCTGTTCGTCAATAAAAAGGACGGAAGCCGCAGGTTGTGCATGGATTACCGAGAGCTGAACAGTGTCACCGTGAAGAATCGGTATCCACTACCCAGGATCCACGACTTGTTTGATCAGTTGGGCGGTGTTGCAGTGTTTTCGAAGTTGGATCTTCGCTCGGGGTACCATCAGGTGAAAGTGAAGGCAGCAGATGTGCCGAAGACTGCGTTCAAGACCAAGTATGGGCATTATGAGTTTTTGGTGATGCCCTTCGGTGTCACGAATGCCCCAGCAGTGTTTATGAGCTTGATGAACAGAGTCTTCTCCCAGTTCCTTGACAGATTCGTGGTGGTCTTTATAAACGATATCTTGGTATATTTGCGGAATCGAGAAGAGCATGCGAAACATCTCAGAATAGTTTTGCAGACTCTGAGGGAGAACAAGCTCTATGGAAAGCTCAATAAGTGTAAGTTCTGGCTTGATCGAGTTCCATTCTTGGGACATATTATCTCGGGTGAGGGAATCTCAGTTGATCTGTCCAAGATTGCTTCAGTGAAGGATTGGCCAGTGCCAAAGACAGTTTCTGAGGTGAGGAGTTTCCTCGGGCTAGCGGGGTATTACAGGAAGTTTGTGCAGGACTTCTCGAAAATTGTCGGGCCATTGACTAAGCTGACAGGGAAGGATCAGAGGTTTGAGTGGAATGAGGCTTGCAGTGAAGCCTTCGCCGAGTTGAAGAACAGGTTGACTTCAGCGCCCGTGTTAACTATACCGGATGGTTCGGGTGGTTTCGTTATTCACTGCGATGCTTCAGGCAGAGGTCTAGGTGCAGTGCTGATGCAGAAAGGTCGGGTGGTTGCTTATGCATCCAGGCAGTTGAGGTCGCACGAGAAGAACTACCCTACTCATGACTTGGAGTTGGCTGCAGTGATCTACGCTCTGAAGTTGTGAAGGCACTACTTGCTTGGAGACTGAGTGAAAATTTTTACTGACCACAAGAGTCTCAAGTATGTTTTCACTCAGAAAGAGCTAAATATGAGGCAGAGGCGTTGGTTAGAGTTGATGGCTAACTACGATATCAGTTTGCAGTATCACCCTGGTAAGGTGAACATGGTGCCAGATGTGTTGAGCAAAAGGCCAACCATCATGTGTTTGACTCAACAGAAGGAGCTTATTGAGCAGATGAGGAGGTTAGATCTGAATATGATTTTGCCGGGCACCGATCACAGTTGCATGATGCTTCAGTTGCAGTCTTCTTTGGCAGAGCAGATTAAGGAAGCTCAGGCGGATGATGAGCAGTTGCAGAAGTTCAGGGCAGAAGTTGAGGCAGGTTTGAGGACCGATATGATCATTTACCCCGATGGATCACTTTGCTTTGGGGCAAGACTGTGTGTCCCAAAGGGTGAAGTCAGGCAGAAACTGCTCGAGGAGGCCCACCAGTCAGCATACTCTATTCATCCCGGTGGTACCAAGATGTATCGGGATTTGAAGCTCCACTTCTGGTGGCATGGCATGAAGAGGGCAGTAGCCAGATTTATGTCACAGTACTTGATCTGCCAGCAGGTGAAGGTAGAACATCAGAGGACCGCCGGACTACTCCAGCCTCTTCCCATTCCAGAGTGGAAGTGGGAGCACATCACCATGGACTTTGTGACCGCCCTGCCACGGAGTCCTAAGGGTCACAATGCCATTTGGGTGATTGTTGACAGACTGACGAAGAGCGCTCATTTCATCCCCTTCAGAGTTGGTCAGTCTACTGAGAGTCTAGCAGAGAGATACATGCAGGAGATTGTCAGACTCCATGGGGTTCCGGTCAGCATCGTAACCAACAGGGATACAAGGTTCCGATCTCAGTTTTGGGAGAGCCTGCAGAGCAGTCTTGGGAGCAAGCAAAAGTACAGTACAGCATTCCATCCTCAGACGGACGGGCAGTCAGAGAGATCCATTCAGACCTTGGAGGATATGTTGAGGTCATGCGTGCTTCAGTTTGGAGGATCTTGGGAGGATCACCTACACTTAGTCGAGTTCTCGTACAACAATAGCTATCAATCCAGTCTTAAAGCTGCACCGTACGAGGCATTATATGGTCGGAAGTGTAGGTCGCCAGTGTGCTGGAACGACATTGGTGAAAGGAAATTGTTGGGGCCAGATTTGATTATCAAGACAGTTGACGCAGTGGCCCAGATCAGGAAGCACCTTGTAGCAGCTCAGGACAGGCAGAGGAAGTGGGCAGACGTCCACAGGAGACCATTAGAATTTGAGGTGGGAGACCATGTGTTCCTCAAGGTGTCGCCGTGGAGAGGCGTTATCCGATTTGGAGGTGGAGGCAAGCTAAAGCCCCAGGTTCATCGGGCCCTTCGACATTGTGGAGCGAGTAGGAAAGGTGGCATATCGACTCGCGCGGCCGCTGGCTTTATCTGGAGTGCATGATGTCTTTCACATCTCCCAGCTCAGAAGATACATCAGGGATGAGAGTCATGTGATTGACTACTCGGAGTTGTCGGTATAGCCAGACTTGTCTTGCGAGATTCCGCCGGTTACTATCTTGGACGGGCGTGACACTTAAACCCTCGTCAGTCTGAGGTCAGGCCGAGCACTAAGGTAGCTTTCCCACGAAAGCACAACGGCTTGCCATCGCCCTTGCCGACCCTTAAATCCACGTCTGTCCGAGGACAGGCCGACCACCAGGGTAGCTTTCCCACGAAAGCACAACGGCTCGCCATCGCCCTTGCCGACCCTTAAACCCACGTCGGTCCGAGGTCAGGCCGAGCACCAGGGTAGCTTTCTCACGAATGCACAATGGCTCGCCATCGCCCTTGCCGACCCTTAAACCCTTGTCGGTCCGAGGTCAGGCCGAGCACCAGGGTAGCTTTCCCACGAAAGCACAACGACTCGCCATCGCCCTTGCCGACCCTTAAACCCTCGTCAGTCCGAGGGCAGGCCGAGCACCAGGGTAGCTTTCTCACGAAAGCACAACGGCTCGCCATCGCCCTTGCCGACCCTTAAACCCTCGTCAGTCCGAGGTCAGGCCGAGCACCAGGGTAGCTTTTTCACGAAAGCACAACGGCTCGCTGTCGCCCTTGCCGACCCTTAAACCCTCGTCGGTCCGAGGACAGGCCGAGCACCGGGGTTGCTTTTTCACAAAAGCACAATGGCTCGCCATCGCCCTTGCCGACCCTTAAACCCTCGTCAGTCCGAGGACAAGCTAAGCACCAGGGTTGCTTTCTCACAAAAGCACAACGACATTAGGCCTTCACCTCGATATTCCGAGGCCAAGATCGACCCGGCACGTGCCCCGACACCTCATCCTGAGGACTAGGATCGGCCTTCGGCCTCCGAGTCTCACCCAGCCTCGACGACGATCCCAAAGGCCTCCAGAAAACTTCCCCCGCTCTTTCTCCACGACTAAAACTACTCCTCCATGGCTAGCTCACGCATCCCTACAGTAGTGAGGGGCTTGTGATATGGGGGAAAAATGACCTGGCACTTCCTAGGCCATCTGATCCCCTCAAAAACACCGCATCACATGATCTGCCACCTCAGCCCTAAAACCACCTAGGGCTCCTGCCACGTCAACCCTGAACCACCTGGTGTTCTGCCATGTCAGCCCCAAAACCACCTGGGCCTCCTGCCACGCCAGGCCCACGGGCGATCGGGTCCAGACCCGACCCCCAAACGGGTCCAGACCCGGTTGAGTTTGTCTATAAATACCAGGCCCTCTCCCACCTTTAACGGTAATCAATCTTTTTCCCTCTCAAACCCTAGTTACTGTTGCTCTACTTCAGGAACTAACTAGACCGTCGGAGGACCTGCCACCAGGACCACCCCCGGTGTTCCTAGGCCGAGTGGAGGTGCACGAGATTCTGGGATCCGAGCCTCCAGATCCGAGTCGAGCCTTAACTACCAAGCTGACCTTCCGACCTCTGCCTCAAAACCCCTTCACGCCCCTCTCGCCGAGGATCAGGCGTACCGTCCAGTACCGCATCCTTCCACCAATACAAATCGAGTAGAACTCACACCTGGTGCATCCACACTCATTCCAAAAACAAACCGCATCAATAACCCAAGGGATAGAACTTGTAGTTATGTCTGAAAAACGCGCAAACGACGAACGGATCTTGAAGATCTCAAGATCCGTCCAAGGGGAGGGGTATTTTTTGGGTTTTTTTTATTAAGCGACGGACTGCCTAGTTCCGTCCGAGAAATAAAAAAATATTTTTTTAGTGGGGGAATAGCCATCTACTGTTATCCGCTCTCATATATAGCTATCTACTGTTACAAAATTGTCAAGATATGCAAAAATAGCAAACAAATGCAGCGTTTCGTTTGCTATAAAATGCATAAAGTGCATAAATAACAAACGACTGTGGATGCTCTTAGACAGGTGGACTACTTGAATTTCACTCCTGCAGGCTCAACTATAAAAAATAATCAAACACTAGGTGTGATTATTTTGTTCTTCAAATTGAAGACTAGCTGTGATTATACTCAGCGTGCATGCCTCTTCTTTCTCGTTTTCAGTACGATATTCTAATACCATGCCCCCAACATTGCCAAGGCATGCATTTTTATTCCTCAGCCCCTATATATAAAATATTATAGCATATATTTAGGTATGTATCTTGGAAGAAGAAACAAGTTCAATTGAGATGTCCATAAAAGAAGCACGAACATGATTGGGATTGTTCATTCCAAATAGCATGCCCTTTGTGGAGTATTTGATAATTGAGTAATGCTTTAGCCATTACCAATCGAGTAATGCTTCAGCCACTACCAATTTCACTATTATTTTCTTCATTATCTTAGGTGGCATACTCTTATTGGAGAGTTTCACCACCTACTCTATCTTTTCCTATCTATTGGAGTGTGCCACCTAAGATAGTGAAGAAGAAGGTAGTGAAATTGATCGCAGGCTAAAGCATTACTCTTGATAATTTTAATTGTGTGATTATTTTAAGGGAAGTTGATGATGAGAGTTCGCTCGTCTCTCTCTCCATATGCTTCACATAGTAGATATAGCTTTAGGACACCATGATGATAATTCATTCCTTTCTTTTGTATTGGATTTCTCCTCCTTTTTGGACTAAAAATACTCACATACAATATCGTAAATAAATTATATATGAGTGACACTTTTGTAAATAATTATGTCGTAAATAAATTTAAATTTTGAGAGCATTATGGATAACTAACAACTGTTGAGTAAATGAATGGTTAATATAACTTTTCGCTTGTATAAAAATAAATGGTTAAGATTTATTGGTAGAATGTCTACAAATGATAACCCCAACTCTCACATTATAAGATTAGAGACTAGAGATGTAAATATATCGAACCATTGATTTCATTAGTATGTGTTGAAAAATAATGGTATAAAAGTCCATGTTATCATAAGTATACAGAGAGAGAAAGAGAAAGGGAGAAAGCAGAGAGAAATAATTAAATAAATACATAAGGTTTTTTTTTATAGATATCGACCATTGTTTTTTTTACTATTGAAGGACAACCACTTGATAGCTTTTCTTTGTGTTTTATTATATAGATTTTGTTTAGAAACAAAGCGACCTTGTGTTTTTCATTAACCATTACAACATTACTATTAATTTTCACGTGCAATGCACGTCTCAGTAAAAGTAAAATTTCGACATAGCTTACCTCGAATCTAAGACCTCTTTTATATTAGTTATGCACGAGCAATGCAAGTTGGTAGATTCAGTGGCGGAGCTGTGTGGAGGCTCGGGCCCAAAATTTTGAAATTTCCCTTAAAATTTTTGAAATTTTTTAAAACCCCCCCTTAAATCTATTAAATTTTATTATTTGGCCCCCCTAAAAATTATGAAAAAATACCTATGGTGGATTTACAAATGACATCTCCAACTCTCTCTTTATAACAGTTATAGATAAATAAAATATACTAATCGAATCTTGAAACAAAATTAAAGAAAAATTGCCAACAACTTAGACTATATCCAACCACACTAGCCATCTCATATTTTTAGTCAAAATAACTGATTTAGAGACAAAAATATGCTCCAACGGGACTCGTCAAATCACCAGATATGGTTAGTTTGTATCACTCGCCAAACTTTTCTTCCTCCTTCTGATAGTGAATAAAATCATGAAAAATAAATGGGAAAAAATATCGCAAAAAATATCCTCAGAATAAAATCGCAAAAAGAAATCGCTAAACGAAAATCGAGAAAAAATCCCTTTAAAAAAAAATTGCAGAGTTCTGCTCGCGCGATTTGTGATCGCGAACTCGCGATCCAAGTCGCAACAGAAAGTATCGCGAACACGCGATCCAAGTCGCAACAGAAAGTTGTTTGGGTAGATTGGGCATTTTATGTGGCTTTTTAACCTTTTTCTAACATAATTTATTTATAGCTTTGGCTTTTCTTTTGAGTTTGAGCTTTATATTTTATTTTAATTTAATTTTGGGTTTTACATTATCAATGACTAATCAAAATAGATATCATGGTTGAAGTGAAGACTTTTTTAACAAACCAAAATATCAATTTGCTCTCCATTTTGACTATTTTAGCTAGCAGAAAAGGCTAGCATGGCTGGAGACATCCTCTTATAGCAAAGTGTAATTGGAATAGACAAAATT
Organism: Hemerocallis citrina; assembly: GCA_017893485.1. Lineage (NCBI taxonomy): Eukaryota > Viridiplantae > Streptophyta > Magnoliopsida > Asparagales > Asphodelaceae > Hemerocallis > Hemerocallis citrina. The sequence goes on from CM030368.1 coordinate 211,808,307, forward strand.
TATGCAATCGCACAGTCGAGGCTCTCTGAATTTGTTTCCCTTAAACGTGGTCGACTGTGTGATTGCACAGTCGACCACATTATTTAGTTTGGTAGATTTTGCGTCTTTTTCAAGCGGATTTCGGAACATACGTTGGACAAGAATATTTATCTTTGTATTGCTTTCCTAGTTTAAATATTATTTCAATTATGTATTTTATTTGTAGATTAAATTAGTTTACTCTTTTCACAAGTTTAGCTTGCTTATTTATCGACATTATGAGTTATTATGTATTTTCATCTTTCATTATTATTATTCAATTAAAAGATTTTTTAAATTAATTTATCTTTCTTGTGCAAGAAAATGTCAATGTTAATTCAAGAACCATAAGTTTATACAAAAGTAAACAACTAATCTATGTTTGGTCCTATGTCAACTAGTACATATAAAATGATATATAGTAGCTAAATAGTTATCTTCTTTTGGTAACATATATTTGTAAGTTGTAACAAATTGGTATTTTAAAAACTTTACTCAGTGTCTATCTACCTCATGCATCTTTATTATTAATATTTTTTTATATCAAATGATTAGTGACTTATAAAATTATGGGTAATGCTATACCTATATTTTTTGTAACCTTATAATCTCAGGTGATACAATATTATTTGAAGATGGGTACAACCCACTATAATCTACTCTATAATATATTTTTAATGAGACTGTGATGTCTAAAATTGTAAAAAAAAAAATATCTATATAATAAAACACAAAGAAAACTATCAAGTGGCTCTCCTTCAGTTCCCCCAAAATCAAAGTCCCAGATCTAACCACACAAAACACATCCCCCCCCCCCAACAAAAAGTTTTTTCCCAAAACTCAAATTCAAATCTCCAAAACAACTCGTTTATTTATTTATTTATTTATTTCTCTCTCTCTCTCTCTCTCTCTCTCTCTCTCTCTCTCTCTCTCTCTCTCTCTCTCTCTCTCTCTCTCTCTCTCTCTCTCTCTCTCTCTCTCTATATATATATATATATATAACAAAACGCAAAGAAAGCTATTTAGTGGCTCTCATTCAATATGTTTGAAATCAATGGTCCAGATCTAACTTTACAAAATATATTTTTCCGTCCAAAAGTTTTTCCCCAAAACTCAAATTCAAATTTCCCCAAAATAACTCATTTATTTAATCTCTCTCTCTCATTATCTCTCTAGATGTTCAGGAATTTATATTTTTCAGATTTCAGGTTTGTAAATTTTCAGATTTTTTATGTATTTTTTTATTGCTCATGTTACATTGAAAATAGCAAATATATCATAATTTCATTATTTTCCACACTCAGAATTCTAAGAAGTTGGATTTTACATTCCTATTTATAATTATTTTTTAACACATACTAATGGAAACATTTCTTTTATTTACAACTAATTATTGTTTTACTATTCAAACTTGAGTTACATAATCGTATTACTGTTTCCAAGACTTTCATATGTTGTATCGTTCTGAATACGTGCCTACCACGTGTCCACGGGCAAATCTAGTTATAAGATAAAATTGTCAGTGTAACATTATCCGACAAAATTTAAAAGTAGTATTTTTTCTAATTTTTTTTAAAGAAAAATGTGGAATATGGAATTTAAAAGGACTACTTGGTATGTACTAGCAAGAATTGGAGTCAATAAAAGTCTAATCTGGCAAGAATTGGAGTTCGGAAATTTCGACTTTGTACCGTCTGAATCTTTAAATTATACTTTTCCATATATTTTTGCAACTCTGAAGAAATTATGAAAAGGACTGCAAAATAGCAGGATCAAAATGATTATTTGCCAAATTTAATTTTGAATTGACCTTTTTTGTTAAACATCCAGTCATGCTTGCTTTCTGGGAAGCTTCAGAGGTACGAATGCGGCGTTTGTACGCTCCTCGACATTTGAACTTAAAATAAGTTTATATTTGAAATAAGATTCTGTATAAATAATTTTTTAATTTCAATCGATATTTACTATTATAATTTACAATAAAATATTACTAGTATTTTTCACGTGCATCGCACGTTTTTGATAAGAATTGGAGGATTGCGACGTACAATTTACGTGTTAAGAAATAGTTTTGGAGTTAGGCGTACATTATACGTAATTGGTACAAATATTTTGAAGAAAAAGCTACAATTTATACGTGCAATGCACGTGTTTATAGATGGAATTTGAGTTGTATGTGCAACATATGTGTATGTTTAGTGTTAAAAAAATATTGTAAAATTATTTTGCACGTGCGTTACACGTTTTAAATATGTATTTTATTTATTTATTTGTTTTTGTTATAATTAATAGGAGAGTTGGAGTAGTACGTGCAATGTACGGGTTTGTATGTTGACAACATTACAACTCCAACTCTCTCATTATAATATTAGAGATAATTATGTAGCACTAGTAATCTGCACATGCGATGCACATTCTAATTAATTTTTTTTTTTTTATATGGAGTAGTAAATAATAAGACGTAACCTAGCATCGAATCTGAGACTTCTTTTTACTCGTCACATATTCTTTACAAATTATCCCTAGCGCCACAAATTTTTATTTTATGTGAGTGATAATTTTGTGAATAATTATGTCGTAAATAAATTTGAACTTTGAGGGTATTAGAGTAACTAGCAACAGTTGAGTAAATGAATGGTTAATATTAGCTCCCACTTAAAAAAGAATGGTTGAGATTAGATGGTTGAATGTCTACAAATTACAAGTTGTCCCAACTCTCTCATTATAATATTAGAAATTAGAGATTAGAGATTAGAGATTAGAGAGATTTACACGTGCGATGCACATCTTAATAAATGTATTTTTTAAAAGTAAAAATTCAGAAGTAGTATAGGTTTGAACCTAAGACCTTTTTTATAATAGTTATGCACATGTGTTGTATGCGTTGATAGATTGACAACTGACAGTAAGGCTTTCTCTCATTATAATATTAGAGATTAGAGATATACAACGTTCAGAAGTAGAAAAGGGTGGTAGCAATTTCATAGAACCCGATACAAACAAAAACATATTTGTAATTTTTTACACCTTGGTTAGCGAAATTAGGTATATTCTTTATCTCTACTATTTTAATGGGAGAGTTGGAGTTTGTAACAAACAAACCCTAATTTTGTAACTATATAAACACGTATAATACACGTCTAAGCTATATCCAACGAATATAAATGTGCACCGCACGTGTAGCCCAATTCAAAACATTCAAATCTAAACTTTTTTTAAAAAATCAATATATATCCATTTAATTTAATAACTTTATTTTTTTTAGACGTGTATCGTACGTACATATATACTAGTTTTCATTAAAGGACAGATTATGAATACATGTTTAAAGTTAGTTGAAACATTATAAAGATAAATAAAATTAAACTCACAGAAGAGGAAGCAAACGTTCCTAAGGGGTAACTGTACTTGCAATTATAACTGAATCAAGTTTAATTTATTAGATCATCCACTGTCGTTTTCTAAATTTTTTCCATATTTAGCTTTTAGCAAGGAGGGTTGCTATCGTTATTTCTATAAAAAAAGGATTACGTTGATCCGTTTGGTGTTTAATATTAAAAATAAAAAAAGACGTTGAAAACAATTAAAAAACAAACAAAACAAACCAGACAGACGAAGGTCATTCGTCAGGTTTGTTTTTTTTTTTTTTTTTTTTTTTAAAGTAGTGGGCTGAATGGCCTTAATGTCCCTCTCATCTGTTTTTTTTATAAAAATCGATGAGAGGCGGAATACCAACATCCGTCTCTCATCTGTTTTTATTTTTATTTAACCACGGACGGCACAACTTCATCCGTCCTTTCGCTCAAACAGATAAATATCGTTCGTCTTCTATATTTAGCAATTGGCTAAAGTAGCTGCTAAGTTTAGCAAAGAACTGTTCACTCATATTCTAAATTATGGATTTTTAGCAAACGAGTGTGAACACTATTTTTAAATCGATTTTCAGTTTTTGGATTTTTAGCAAACCACTATGGATGCACTTATAACCAAAATTCATTGCAAATGGATAATATTAGTTACATGTAAAAATTGTAAAATAGTTATAAATTATTGTTGTAAACTTTTCAAATAATGCAGCTAGATTACCCACTATACTATGCATGAGTAATACAACTAAACTCTATCGAAAAAATATTTGTGCATTGTATGTGCTAAAAATACTAAACCCGCGGGTCAATGGATCTCAACTAGTTGCACCTAATGGACGTGTCAAACTTATAAATCTGTAACTTTCATTATCTTTTTATAAAACATTAACATACTAGATTTGCCCGTGGACACGTGCCTACGGTATGTCTTTGGAACGATACAATACAGGAAAAGTCATGTAAACAGTAAAACAACTATTATGTAGTTTAAGTTTGAATAGTATGATAATAATTAGTTGTAAACAGGAGCGGATCCAGGGTTGAAAAGTGAGGGGGGCTGGATTTTTTTTTTTTGTATAAGGTAACATGCAATATATATATAAAGTTGTTATAGATACTAGAGAAATAAAGTTATTATAGATACTAGATAGAATAGAGTTGAGCTTGGACCCAAAAAAATAAATAGAATGTTCAAATATATATGAGGTGGGCTTTAAAATATATTTTGGGGGGGGGGGGGGGGGGGCTAAACCATATATTTCACACTAATATAGCCAAAAAAAAAAAAATTACAAACAAATCTCAAATGTTGGGGGGGGGGGGCCTGTAGCATACCCCAGCCCCCACTTGGATCCGCCCCTGGTTGTAAATAAAAGCCCATGTTTCTATTAGTATACGTTGAAAAATAATTATAAATGAGGTTGTAAAATTCAACTTTTTAGAACTTTAACCGTGTAAAATGATGAAATTTATTGTTGAAGAGATATTTGCTATTTTCAATATATCGTGTGCAATAAAAAAAAACATAAAAATTCTGAAAATTTTACTAAGGGTGGACAACTATTATCCGAACCGACCAATCCGAACCAATCCAATCCGAATCGATTTAACCGAACCAATTGGGGATTTGGATTGGTTCGTTTCTTGATCTTCAATAACCAACTGGACATGTTCGGTTGTTGGATGGGGCTTTCAAATAACCGATGAAACCGAACCGACTAAACCTCTATGCATAAGTCCATAAAAAAATATAGTTTTTCTTTAATTTCTTGAATATAAAAATAGTCATTTTTCATTTTCTTGGAGATACAAACAGTCTTCTTTAATTTCTTTAATACAAACCGAGCAATTGTTCTATCTATGTTTTGATTCTCCATAATGTTAGTGTAGGTGCCCTAGAGGCAATACAATGATATTATGTAATCAGTATTATTGACATTATGTTCTTTTTATATTAATAATTTATTATGCTTCGTATTTACTGCGATATAATTATTAGCATGATAAATGTCCTTAGATTATTAATACGAACTATATGAACTTGAGATTATATATAGTATAATAGTCTTAAAAGTCCCTAGTCGAGTATTAGTATTATTAGGACAGTAATAATACATTGAGACTAGTATGTTGATTGATTGATGACCACTTCTCATGGGTCATTAGTATAGAGATACTAAAATCAATACATAGGTAAATGTAAGAGTACATTGTACTGGACAGACCCACTGTGAGATTCTACATGGAATGAATTAATAAGTGTCATAAGTAATCTCACTGTGATAATGGTGTAATGGTCCTCTGACCTGAAATCATTATATTTCTACACGAGAATTAATGTACTTTGATTCTATCAAAAGTTATCTTTAATCGGGTAATGATAAAGATAATTATTGGGTTCATTATGAATCGTGTGAGAAATATGAATGATCTAGAGGGAATTTAACCCTCCTAATTTTAGGAGTGATATTATCGGCCTCTTGTTTGAGTGAGACTATGAAATGCATGGCCATGCTCAAATATTGATTTGTTTGAATAGTCTACTCATCGATCAAGAAAATAAAGATTAAATTATTAAGAGGATGACACGTCCCATGCCTCTAGTTTAATCTATAATATCAAGGTTAAAAGGATTATATTACATGGAAACATTAATCACGAAAGGTTTAATTGAATCACCAATTATTGTTATTACTTGGGTAGCAATGATGTATTACTAGATGCCGCTCATTGTTTATAATTTTATTATAAGATAATAAAATTATTGCCAACGTAATAATAACCTATAGGGTCACACACTTAGAACGTTTAAAAGGAGTATTAGTTTAAATTCGGAATTTAAATTAAGTGATTCGAAATTAGTTAATTAATTGAGTTGGACTTAATTAATTAAAGGATAATTCGAATCATTTAAGTGATAAAACCAAATCAGATTGGTCTTATCAGAAGCCAAACTGATTATGGTTAATTCGAATTTAAATGATAAAACCAAATCAGATTGGTCTTATCAGAAGCCAAACTGATTACGGTTAAGCCCACCTCTTATCTCTCCCTATAAATACATAGAGATGTATTAGTTGATTCTGATCTTTTGACAAATCTGTTTTCACAGAAACCCTAGCCGCTCAACTGTTGAGAGGTAAAAGAGAGAGAGAGAGAGAGGCAAGGATCATCGGCTAGTACCGGCTCCCTTGATCGTTGGACGATCGGACGTTCGTGTGGACTGCCTTAGAGACGCGGATCTAGCTACTAGGGCTGCGTGGTGATTGCAACCTCCATCTTTCAGCCTTCGAAAGCTCCGAAAGGTAAAATTTTATTTCTCCATTATTAGCCAATTCTTATACACGGATCCTAGGGTTAGGGTTTCGGATATGTCTTTTTCGCTGCGTTTGTGCCCCGAAACCCTTCACATAATCCATTGTGTTATGTTGTTGAGAAATACTTGATTCGTAGTGTGTCCCAACTTAATAGAATTATGAAGTTGATCTAATATTTAGTAATTACTTTAATCAAGTCAAGTAGAAATTGTAATCTAAATATTTTTTTATTCAACCTGGAATTCAATTAGCTATGGTTAGTTAATATTTTTTTTATGATAATAAACTAAAATTACAAAAGTATGCAAGTGAAAAAGTAGTTTATCTCACCTATTTAAACGTCATAATCTCAAACAATTAGTGTAAAATTTATTAACAACTTGTGGTTTTATGAATCTTCATTATAAATTCATTTTTAAATAACAAATAGCAGGTTATTTCTTAAGTTTGATTGAAGTTAATCTTTTAAATTTCAACAAAATCATGAATGATGTTGAAGGTGAAAAGTAGCACGCCAAACCGACCATCCAATCCAATCCAAACGAAGCTTAATCGGCTTGGATGGAAACCAATCCAATTAAGGTTCGGATTGGTTGCGGATGAGAAAATTAAAAAACCGATCTTCTTTGGATCGGTGGTGGATGGTCCATATTAGGTCGGATACCGACCGATGCCCACCCATAAATTTTACAAACCTGAAATTCTGTAAATAAAGAAAGAATGAGAGAGAGAGAGAAATATGAAAAACTGAAGAGCGAAGAAAGATAGTAATAAAGTAATGAGTTTTTTAGTTTTGGGGAAGAAATTTAATTTTGAGTTTTAAAATTTTGGACGGAAAAATATATTTTGTAAGAATCAATTTAGGCCATTAATTTTAGGAGAGATTGAATGAGAGTCACTTGATAGCTTTCTTTGTAATGAGTAATGCTAGAGCCACTACCAATTTCACTATATTTCTCTTCACTATCTTAGGTGGCACACTCCAATAGGTAGGAGATGATAGAGTAGGTGGGAGAACTTTCCAATAGGAGTATGCCACCTAAGATAGTGAAGGAAACGGTAGTGAAATTGGTAGTGGCTAAAGCATTACTCTTACTCTTAAAGCATTACTCTTTATTATATCTGTACTTGCATATTACATTATCTAATATTCTAATGTGAACGGAACGGAACTCGTCCACATTATCTTTCCATTCGTCTCCGTTTTATTATTACGACTTACAAAAAAAATTAACTATATTTAATAACCATCTCAGATCCATTTTTCCCCTTCTTCTTCTTCCTTTTCAAAACCGTGTGAACGAACCAAACAAAAAGCACGGAATCTCTCCAAAATCTCGGTCCGGTACTTCGCCTGCTTATCGTCACCGCCCTAAAGATCGATTCTTTTCTTAGTTTGGGGGCTTCAAGCTTCGGATCTTTGCTCAATTCGATAAATCAAAGGTAGTTCGTTCATTTCGTAGTCAGGATTAGGGTTTCGTAGATCGTATTGGACGATTTGGGGGTTTTGTGGGGAAGTGCTAATTTAGGGTTGGGGATTGGATTTTGGTTGTGGAATTGGGGGAAAGTTGCCATTTTCGGTGGTTTGAGCTAGTAATTATTGTAAAGTTTGGTTCTTTTTTGGTATTTGACTATATGCAAGTATATGTGTATTTGGTATGATTATTGCTTTGATTTTGCACTTGAAATGTTTGTCATTTAAAAAAAAAGATGTTCTTTTGTTGTAGTTGTTGATGGTTAAGCTCCATTATTATGATTAAGATAATTCTTTGTGGGAAAGTTTGGCATGGTTGGTGCCATGATTTTGCACTTGAATGTTTGTTAATTTTTGGTGCCCCAAAAAAGGAATTTGTTTTTGTTGTTGTTGCAGTTGTTGATTAAGTTCCAATATTAGCATTATGATAGTTTTGAGCTAGTCTGATTTGAACTAGGATTCCTTGGTTTGTTGGTTAAGAGTTCTATTAACTAGTTGCAAGTAATTAGAAGAAAAAAAAGATTGTTTGGGGTAAAACAATTGACTAATCCCTTGTTATACTCACGATTCTCTTTTACCTTTTACCAAATTTTCGGTTTTTCAATTTTCTGTTTGTACTTACACTTATATTGGTATCGTGATTACCGAGCATCCTTCTGCCATTTACAGAATGTTATTCGAACGAGAGAGTTATTTGTCATGATTTGTCTAAAAGCTATGCCTTTGGGCTACCTAGCATTCTACTTTTTTATTTGATAGATAATTGTTTAGGGCAACAAAATACAATGAGGCCATGTAGACAGTAGACAGCCAAAAAACAATCACAGAGCTATCTAATATTTTGTTGCATTGGTATGATTTGGGTTTGTTTACATGCCGTCTACATGATTCAACCATAAGTTTTCATAGCAATAACTTTGCTTAAGTATGGTGTGGTTCAAGTTTGTCCATTCAGTTGATAAAGGAACTCTCCAAAATTGTTTTAAGCTGAGAGTCAAAGGGCAAAATGATAAATTTGATATAGGGAATGGCATTTAGCCTTTAGGTTACGGGGAATCATATACCGTCCGAAGGATATAATAATTTTTTAATCGTATCAGACGGACGATCATATACCGTCTCTCCTATTTTATTATTATTTTTTTTTTTTAAAAGGTCGGACAGGGAATGATACCCCGGACGGGGTATCAAACCCCGTCTCTCCCTTTTTTTTTTTTTTTTTTTTTTTAATAAAACGAACGGCCACGATGTAAGCGATAGGAAAAAAAAAAAAGAAAAGGTGTGGGATACCCCGTCCAGATTTTCAGGAAGCATTTAATGCTGGCATTTTAGTTAGTGTGGTACTTTTAGTTAGCACATTAGGATTAGTTAGTATATTAATAGGTTAAGTTAGTATATTAATTAGGTTTAGTTAGTTTTATATTATTTAATTTAGTTAATTAATATAGTTTAAAAGTTAATAAGTAATTAACTTTTTTTAATTTATTTGAAACGATCAGACGAGGTATGATACCCCGTCTCTCTAAAAAATAGAAAAAATATAGCAAACGACGACTTAAAGAGCCAAATGGAAGACACTCTTATTTGTATTGCATTTGATGTGTGCTCTAAATCTAATTTGCCTTTTCTACTTAAACTGGGTTGACTTGTATTTAAAATTAAGCATGTGTACGCCTCAATTATTGATCTGTTTGGATTAACATACGAATCTCATTATTTGTTTTCAATTTGTTAATTCACAACTTTTGCGGTCACTTGTAGTTGATCTTATGTTTATCCCTTTAGTATGCATGAAAGTTCTCAAGTCGTAAATGAAACAGTAGAATTTTGTGTTGAGGCCATTTGTTTCATTCCAATTAACTTGCAGGACACATCTGGTGCAGTTCATAGGCTTTTGGAAATCTAACACATTGAAATTTTTAACACAGGTATTATGGTTGTTCTACTATATCTTGATAATGTTCTTAGTTTGCAAATTCCAACAGTAGCTTACTTCCATTTTAATTTTGTGAAGCTTAAAGGGCAATCCATTCTCAGCTGAGTGGCTCTCAGTTAAATATAAGCACAGGTACATGTGTTGCTTCTTATCCTCTCGTTTTTGGTAAATTGCTTTGTTATTTTTTCCTCTTGTACTCAGTATCTAATTATTTGTAAATTTTGCCAGCCTATTCTCAGAGTAGTCGGCTGGGTTTTAGTTGCCTAGATGTCTTTCCGTAGCATTGTTCGTGATGTTAGAGATGGATTTGGGAGCTTGTCAAGGCGAAGCTTTGAAGTGAGGATTCATGGCCTCTATAGGGGTAAATCACATGGAGCTGTGCATGAGATTCATGACCAAGAGCCAGTTGCGCAGCATAGTTGTTGGGCTAATCTCCCTCCTGAACTACTTCGAGATGTAATCAAGAGGTTGGAGGCTAGCGAGAATACATGGCCTTCTCGCAGGCATGTTGTTGCTTGTGCCTCCGTCTGTAGGGCATGGAGAGAAATGTGTAAAGAAATTGTGAGAAGCCCCGAATTATGCGGGAAGCTTACCTTTCCGGTCTCTTTGAAGCAGGTAGCTGTCCGTTTCTTTCCGAATCATTTATTTCTTCTATCATCTCGTCAATTGTGAGACGCATGTAGTGCTAAAATCAAAGGTTGGTAACTGGGTATGAATTTTGCATTAGTTAAAAATAAGGCATTCATGCATTTTCTGCCATATTTGATGCTTTTATTCAAGTGAAGGCAGAACAAGCATGAAAGCATCACCAAAAGAAAAGATAACTCTTTGATTTTTAAAGGAAGGCACCTTAAACACCGAATAGCACCATCCATGATCCATCTATAAAATGCCATCATACCCTAGGCAAGTGGTGTGTCATGATTTTTGTTTAGTGTTTGCTTTGAGAGTTAAATGTGTGGCTTAACAATGGCCTGAAGGCCCAAAACAAATTTAGTAACTTATGGACAGTCGGAATGTCATTTATAAGCCCACCTATATATTTAATCACAGCTTAATGTTTGATGGTTGTCAACCATTGAGCATTAATCTACTATAATTTCATAAACATGTTACAAAATTCAATAATTTGCTTAACACTATTGGTTGGATGATTACTGTTCATGATGATTTGAAATTCAATAGTATTTTGGAGAATTTTGTTGGATTGAATGAAACTTGGATATATAAATATAAATTATAAATTTACATGTAACCAGACTAATAACAGGAAAGGCTTGATGCTATCTTTCCGTGGGCAATATGAATACTAGTATTCTATAGAATTTATACATCTCAAGTAATTACTGAGATGATTTAGCAACCATTACATCCGAAAAGAAATCTTACAACTTTGGTCATTTATTAATAAAAATATATACAAATAAATGTTCAAATCAGTGAATATTATTAGCATAAGTTAAGTTTATTCAAGCTTTGCTAATAATATTTTTTCCCTTTGCAGCCAGGGCCTCGTGATGGCACCGTTCAGTGCTTCATTAAGAGGGATAAGTCAAATTTAACTTATCATCTTTACCTATGTCTTAGCTCAAGTAAGCTTTCGTATTTAACTGATTCCAGGAGTTCAACATTTTCTTTTTCTCTATTGTTCATTTTCAAATGATGAATGCCACGATACTTTTAGTATGTCAACAAATTTCTTTGATTTAGGGCAGAAATAGACATCACCACTAACACTTGAATAGTATTTAGTTGTCTACTGTCAACTTCCATCATGATCTTTGTAGTATGCTAACAAATTTCTTTGATTTAGGACACAATAGACATTACATGTTCCACAAACACGTAGGGGGTGTTTGGCAACACCAAAAAGCATTACAACTTGGCCTATTTTGCAACTGAGTTCCAATGTTTGGGTAATCAGTAAAAAAGTTGCAACTAAAAGGTAAGTTACTTCTTAGTTGCAAAAAGTAGCTCATTTGCAACTCAACTTGCACTTATTGAGTGCAAGTGAGTTGCAAGTGATACTTGATGCATTATCTTACTTGTACTTCCCACCTTTCTACAATATTTTTCAAATGCTGCAACTACAACTGCAGTTGCAATGCAATTATTATTTGCCAAACACACCTTTAAATTGTATTTAGCTGTCTGCTATCAACTTCCTTTACACTGCATCAACGTTTGATTTAACCTAGAATACTGGTTTTTAAAAGCTTAGTTATAGTAGGTCATGTTTGGTTGGCCTCTCCTAGACATTTTCCCGTATTGGCGTGTCCAACTTTGATTTTATTGAGTATATAGCATTTTTCCGTATTGAATGTCTCTCAAAAAAGTAAATGTTCTCCCATTTGTTTCTTGCTCTAAGTTACTAAGTAATCAACTATGAATAATACTACCTCTGTCTCCATTTATGCCTTTACCTATTATGAACTTGTTTAATTTCTTTTCAATCAAATTTGGGCCAACTTGAACTTTGGTCCTTGAATCAAAGACTGAAAAGATGTCTGGTTATACTGTGTCAACATTTTCTCTAGTTTCCAGAAACAAAAAACTTATACTACACTTGAATATTGTAGCTGTGCTTGTTGAAAATGGGAAGTTTCTCCTGTCTGCCAAAAGGACTCGTCGTACAACTTGCACCGAGTACATAATATCTATGGATGCTAATAATGTATCTCGATCAAGCAATAATTACATCGGAAAATTAAGGTAAATACATCTTTCAATTCAATCTAGTGCCAGAATCTCTTACTCATTATATTCTAAAAACCAACCATAATTTCTGTGCCCCATTCTCTAGGTCAAACTTCCTTGGCACAAAGTTCATAATGTACGACACGCAGCCGCCTTATAATGCTTGCTCTGCCCCATCCAACTCCGGGAAAACTAGCCGGAGATTCTACTCCAAGAAAGTCTCTCCAAAAGCCCCTTCTGGAAGCTACAACATAGCCCAGATAACCTATGAGCTTAATGTTCTCGGCACCCGGGGCCCACGCAAGATGAACTGCACTATGTACTCTATCCCAGCCTCTGCCCTCAATGCCGGCGGGGTTGTCCCTGGCCAACCTGACCATCTCCTTCAACGCACGCTTCTCGATGAGTCCTTTGGTAGCATGTCTTTCTCCAAATCTGTAGATTTCAGCAGTTCCCGCTTTTCCGACATTGCTGGTGGGTCCCGAAGGATAGAAAGTTCCAGATTTGCGGACATTGCCGGAGCTTCCAGAAGGATTGACAGCTCGCGGTTTGCCGATGTTATCAAAGAGGAGGAAGAAGGCAAGGAAAGGCCACTTGTTCTTCGAAACAAGGCACCCAGGTGGCATGAGCAGCTTCAGTGCTGGTGCCTTAATTTCCGTGGGAGGGTGACGGTTGCTTCTGTGAAGAACTTCCAGCTGATTGCAGCTACACAGCCAACGGCCGGAGCTCCGACGCCGTCACATCCGCCCCCGCCCGAGAATGATAAGATCATATTGCAGTTTGGAAAGGTGGCAAAGGATATGTTCACTATGGACTACCGGTATCCCCTCTCAGCATTTCAGGCCTTTGCCATTTGTCTAAGTAGCTTCGATACCAAGTTGGCTTGTGAATAGACGAAACCGCAATTTGCCCTAACGGGAAATGGTGGGAGGTGATGATTTATTTTCTGTCTGTTTGTTTTCAGTCTTTCCTCACATATTTGTTGTTATATTATGAAACTATTGCAGTATTGATCCAATCGTTTGCTCTTCCTTTTCGCAAGTGTTGTAACCTGTTTGTCACATTGAATCTTTATTTTGTAAAGAAAAGAACTTTCATGGTTCCGGTGTTGTCTTTGCATATTGCACCGTGTCTCAGTTTTTCTTCACACTAATGGAGGCTAGTCCTTTATGTGATAATATAACATCCAATAATTAGATAAGTAAATTGCTCGCATGAACAAATGAGTTTATATTGATAAAAGAAAAGTAAATAATTACATTGAATAACTTGAAATTATAAATAATAAGCAAAACTAACCAAACTATATAAAAAGTTCACTGACTCTTTGCTGAAACATGAACGAATTTATTGGCTCTCTAACCAAACCTCACCCAGACAGCATCACTTGGCACTCCCCACTTCACCACAAACATCATGTAGTATCCTGGGGGCGCAATCTCCGGTGTCGGTGGGGCTGACACAGTCGCCTCGTAATTGAAGGGTCCCACCTGGTGTACGCTGTTGAGAGTCAGCACCACCATCCTCTGGTTCATCATCAGCGAGTGCGTTGCAAACCCGGGTGCCACCAGCACCACCTCCACGGCGTTCTTGTGGCCATCGCCCTTCTGCAGATCAACACCACAAGAAAACCACACCTGAATTGTCGATCCGTACTTGACTGTCTTGGATGCATCGGTTTGCATGATCCTGGGCTTCACCAAGTTAAGTCTGGCTTCCAAGTAGGGAGGATAAAACGCCTCGATGCTCAGGTCAGTAGGGTATGTGGTGTTGGAAAACTCGTATCTGACATGTGGGTTGCTGCCACCGACTAAGACTCGACCATAGTTATCCAGGACAGCTGTGGAATGGTACATGCGCGGGGTCAGCGAACTCTTCAACACCACGAACCGCTCATCCAATTTCTTGGCGCTCGGCCTGTACAGTACCGGCGCAGTGACAGGATCCCTTCCCAGATTCCAACCTGCACTGCCGGATCTCGCTCCATTGACAATCAGAACATCCCCGGTAGGCAGAAGCACCATATCACCCATGACACGTGGCATCGGCATATTCTCCATCCTCCAAACCGGGTGCTTGTCAGTTACCCTAATCCTTCCGCAATTGGTTGCCGCGGGCAAATATCTGTTGTGGTGAAATGCAGCGTCGTAGTTTCCATATGGAGCGCCACCGCAGATTAACACCTCTGCCTGTGTGGCTGAAGGATTGTTCCTGCTATTGGCTAGTCCGGGACGAAGAGGAAGCATAACGGTAGAGCCTGAACTCGGGTAATTCCTAGGCACTCTGTCGGGAATATCAGGCAGCTTTCGGACCACCTTGTTGCGTGTCGGGTTGAGGATAACAGACCGCGTATTGGCAAAGACGAACAGATTACCATCAGGTAACAGATGGAGAAAAGGATAGAGATTGTCCTCAGAAGCATCACTCGTCTCCTTCAAGAAGCGGAAGTCGAAAAGATTTTGAGTATCCGATAATTCTGGCTTAGGGTAAAACTCGTAGCTGAACTGCCTCCGACCGCCAAGAATTATGACAGACCCATCAGGAAGAACTTGATCTGTTGCATACCAACGACGAACTGATAGATAGTTGCGGTGTTCAACCCAATCGGTTTTAGAGAAGGGCCTGACGGATGCTGAGTCGAAGGTGCGGACAGTCCGGTCGCCATCAGTGTAACCTCCGGTTTGGATGAAGGTGGCATCGGGCAAGAGGGCGCCAGAGGAGCACCACGTGTCGGTTTGGATGTTGAGAGGCTGCACAAAGGTGGACAAAGGATCAAAGAGGAGGGAGTGCGCGCTGCAGTCCATAACGTTAGAGTCCCTATGGCAGGGCTGTCCGAGGGGGAGGGAGAGGTTGGAAGGGCCGGCATCCTTGCGGTCGAAGATCAGCAACTGGTTGGAATTTGGTAGAAATTGCATGTGCATTGCAGATACTCCGACGTTGGGACTAAGGACGCGCCACTCCCCGGTAAATTGTGTAGCATTGACGAGGGGAGGGCTGGCGGCGGCATTGGGGTCGTCGATACGGATGAAGAAGGAGAGGATGAAGGTGAAGAAGACGGAGAACGAGAAGGCCATGATCACGACCGAATAGTAATAATGATACGAATATGATTGATTTTGAGGGAGGATTAGAACAGGGAAGGTGTAAGGTATATATAGGAAAGTTTATGTTGATCTTTTCAGCAGTATTTGTAGGATGTATATTAATCCAAATTTCAAGATAATTTTATGTATTAATCTGAGTTTTATCTTAATCCTTGTGGGTTTCGAATTCTTGATGCTAATTAATCTCATGGTGCTGCAAAGGATCATTAAGAGTTACGTAGATAAACATTGTGGTTATCTTATTTTCTTATATATTGTGGTTGTTTTATTAAAATTAACTTGGGGTTTTTTTTCCCTCTCATTCTTGATTGAGGTTTAAATTAAATTGCAGTTAATTATTGAACAGTTTTCCAGCATTAATATTTCGATTTAAATTCTCTAAATTCATTACCTTGATATTAGTAATTTTCACATGAGATGCACGTTTTGATAAAAAGTTGGAGTTGAACGTGCGATACACGTAAGTCGGTGGTAATTAGCACGTGCGATGAATGTCGTTTTTTTAAAAATTGGAGTTGAACGGGCGATACACGTAATTTTTTTTTTAAATTAAGAAGGAAAAACTTCGACTTGCACGTGCAATGTACGTGTTAAGAACTAGATTTGAAGTTGTACATGCGATGTACAAGTTTGTTTGGTGACAAAGTGGTGTTCGTTTGAAAAAAGTTTGAGTTAAATGGGTGATACACGTAATTGTAAAAAAAATGAAGGAAAAATTTTAATTTACATGTGCAATACACGTGCTAATAAGTAGTGTTGGAGTTGCACGTGCAACGCATGTGTTTGTTTTGTGACAAAAAAATATTAAAATTTTGTTTGTTTGTTTGACAACCCTCCCATTAAAGATAACTAGTAATCTACACGTGCAATGCACGTTCTAATTAAATATATTTTTAGAGTAGACTTAATCTTCATTCCAGTGTGAGACCTTTTTTACTCATCACGTACTCTTTATAAATTATCCTTATAGGCACAAACTTTTATTTAATGTGAATGCCATTTTTATAAATAATTATGTCGTAAATAAATTTAAACTTTGATGGTAGTGTTGTAACTAACAACAGTTGAGTAAATGAATCGTTAATATAACTCCCACTTAAAAATAACTAGTAATTTCCACGTGCGATGCACGTCTTAATAAATATATTTTTATTAATAGTAAAAACTTCAATGTAGTCTAAATTTAAATCTATTACTTCCTTTATATTAGATTAGATATGCACGGGCAATACACGGATTTGTTTGTCTACAAATGTTTCTATTAATTGAATTTAATTTGGACGTATATTATACGAGTTTGCTCAGTTACAAAATTAGGATTTATTTATTTACAACTCCAACTCTCCCATTAAAATAGTAGAGATGGTTGAGATCACAGATCACTTATGATTAACTTTGGAACTGATTGATGTACAAAATAAAATTAGCAAATTGTGAGAGATTAATACTGAATTTCAATAATTGTCAGGGACCTGTGTGGAAAACCCTTAAACTAAAGGTTTAAGTGGGCTTAAATATAAACAAAGCAATGGGCTTAGAAATTTATTTATAAGTGGGCTTAGAAATGGTAAAAACCATCGTGTCCCCCACGTGCAAAGCACGTGCCAACCACATTCGATTTAGCTATTTAGGTATCACTGTCTCCATCTCTCATTTCTCAAACCGCCGCCGATTTGCTGCTCTTCGTCTAGGGTTTGGGGTTTGCGATATCTTCTCTAATTTTTCATCAATTTCATTTATTTATTTTAGTATTTTCATTGATTTAGTTAGATCCAATTAAATCGAACCCCAATGTTGGAAAAATCATGTCTTGTTTTGGCTGTTTTTCTTTCATGTTTGAGAAAGTTGCTTCCTTTTTTGGTTTGGTTCTGTAACTTTAGTAGTATGGGTTTGATTGTGTTGTATGTGAATTGGGGTTTATGGGATCATGCAAAATTTGCACTAATCTTGATGCCGAATGTTGGAAAATCATATCTTGTTTGTTCATTTTTTAGTATTTGAGAAAGTAGATTTCTGTATGTTTTAATTGCGTAGATTTAGTTGTATGGGTTAGATTGTGTGATATGTGAATTGGGGTTTGTGGGATCATGTAAAATTGGCACTAATCTTGATGCAATGTTGGAAAAATCATACTTTTTAAAAAATATTTAAGAAATTATAGTTGTATAGATTTAGTGATATGGGGTAGAGTGCGTTGTATGTGAATTGGGGTTTGTGGGATCATGTAAATGGTGCACTAATCTTGATGCTCAATGATGGAAAACTCGAAATGTGGAGCATCTCCATAGTTATTCTTTTTGGACTTTTGGCATGCATCTTTCCCATGAAATCTCCACCTATATTGCAACATCAACAATCACAACCCAATTTCTTCCTCGTCTTTCTCACTCTTGCTTTTTCAACTTAATGCATGCACAAGTGCCCATCTTGAATAATTATTGTTTGAGATGTCGATGAATGTACAAAGCTATGAGATCTGAGGGCACTATGAATATGTGGTAAATGAAAAGGCAAGCCATTCACTTTGAGGGGATTGTGTTTTGTAGGTTGATTGTTAGGAATTGTTTTTAGATTTTAATTTTTAATATTATAGTACGACGATTATTTCTATCAAGAATACAGGATAGAGTTATATTAAATTGTTTAGGTTGTTGATGTTTAGAAGCATTTTGTCAAAATCAAATTAAGGAAATATTGGTTGTTGTTGTTGTGTTTTATTTTTGGGTGAGGATGAACTATCTCTATGTTGATCCTAATTCTCGTTGGGCAATGTAACATAGTCTTATGATTATGATATATTGCTAGCTTTATATTACATGAAGTGTTTTAAGGGTTCTATGTGATAAATTATGCAGATTATGATATGTATTAGCCTCCCCCCTCTTTTTTTAAATAACAAATGATAGAATCCTAGGGGATTCTAGTCAAATACTACGAGAAACCAAAAAAAGTTCATACAGCCAAGATTCATTATCCCACTTTGGAGCAAAATGAAGCTTAATGCTTCATAAACAAAAAAAGCAACCACAAGGACAAAAAGTATCAAGAACATCTACAGCAACAACAACAACAACAACAAATCCTTTTACCCAACTAGTTGGGGTTGGCTACATGAATCCTCGTTCCCATCATTGGTCATCTCAAGAACATCCACCGGACAGAAATATGGAGAACAAAACAAAAAGTTCAGAAATTTAAGGATCTAAAACACCTAGTGGGTTCCCATAATTGGTGATCTCATTTCTCTCATAAGCCGCTTGCAGAGATGTAACCAGCAGAATCCCAATATATACTCTTGTTGATGAGGGGTCATCGCAACAGTAGACTCCAGAGTAGAAGAAACATGATCAACACCCATTGCAACACCCACAATATCTTCAGAAGCAGCACCCACTGAATCAGCCACAGTTGCCTGCTTCATCACCTTTAGCAACCTCATTCTCCGTTGCAGAATCAGAAATGTTAACAATATCAATAATAGTATAGTAGAACCTTGAGCAGCATCAGGAACAGAGGTGGGATTTGCATTTGTATCTGCCATAGAAGAAATAAAATGTTGAATAACACAATTAATGTTATCAAAGTTAACTTTCATTCTTTTATTAGGAGAAAGAATATCCGACCAAGAAGGAGCAAAGACATAGATAGATTCAAAGATTACAGTTATATCAGAATATTTTGTACAAAAAATCCTCTGATTTCTTTCCTTCCAAACCATCCATATTAAAGTCATCATAATAATATCTCACTGCAATCAAAATCATTGTTTAATTCTTTTTTTCGTCCAAATAGTCCAACAAGATTTAAAAGAAGAAGGAAAACCTCTAATATTCCAAGCATCTTTCAGCATCTCCCCTTATGCAATTAAACTGAGGCCCAATGATGGAAAACTTGAATTATGGAGCATCTCCTTGGTTATTCGATTTGGCTTTTTTCTCCACCAAAATCGTAACCATTATACAATAACCATTCCTCCTCTTCTCCTTGTTCTTTTTCAACTCTATGCATGGTGAAGTGCTAATCTTGAATAACTATTGCTTGAGATGTTGGTGATATGAGATCTGAGGGAATTATGATATAATTGGAAAATGAACCATACTGTGAGGGAAATGTATTCTGTAGGATGATTTTTTTGGCTTGTTTCTGGATTTCTCTTGGTACGTGTGCACGTGTTAGCGGTGTTAGATTGTTTGATGATATTCAGAAGTTTTAAAAAAAAATTAAATTAAGAATATGATAGTTGTTAACATGAATTGTAACTATGTGGACCCTAGTTCTCACTATTTTTTATTTATGATCAATTTCCATATCAATTAGTTAGTTATCCATAGTAGTACAATTATGTCAGCTATTAGCCTTCCATAATATGATGCGTTTCGAGGGCTGAAAGTGATGGTAGAGGCGGGTTCCTCCTGAAATGGAAAACCATGTTTTGATCCTCGATGATTGCATTAAACTTTGAGATGTGAGGGCTACAAACATAATGATCTTTGTTTTGTTTTGTTTTGTTTGTGTTTTTATTTAATGTATGGCAAAGTAGCCTTTTTCTGTTTTGGTTTTATAAATTTAGTTGTATGGTCTTGATTGTGTTGTATGTGAATTGGGATTTGCGGGGTCATGTGAATATTGCACTAATTTTAATGCCCAATGATGGAAAACTCGAATAATGGAGCATCTCCATGGTTATTCTTTTTGGGCTTTTCGCATGCTTCTTTCTCTTCTTAAATCTCCACCAATATAACAGCAACAATAATTCCATTCCTTCTTTTTCTCCTTATTCTTTTTTCAAGCTAATGCATGCTTAAGTGCTCATCTTGAATAGCTATTGCTTGAGATGTCGATGAATGTATAAAGCTATGAGATCTGAGGGCATTATGATAAAATCAAACAGTGGACAGTTCACTGTGAGGAGATTGTGTTTTGTAGGATGATTTTTGGACTTTTTAAAAGATTTTATTCATTTTTTGTATTTTAACAGTAGGGTTATTGCAAAATTAAGAATATCCGGTAGAGTATATTTGTTTTTTTTTTGGATGAAATTTAGAAGCTTTTTGTGAAAATTAAATTAGGGAAATGATGTTTCTGCGTTGTTTTTCTTTCTCTGAAAAGATGGAATATCATTATGTGGATTCTTATTCTCATTGTTGTTGTATTTAGGATTTATATCAATTGGTTGGTTTGTCGTAGTCTTACAATTATACTTGTACATTAGCTTTCTATTTTGTGCTGTGTTTTAAGGGTTGAAAGTCATGAATTATGTAGATAATTTTATATATATAAGCTTTCCTTTTTCTGCTTATGCAATCAAACTAAGGCCCAATGATGGAAAAATCATATTTTGTTAGACTGTCTTCTTGGTTTTTTTTTTTTTCATTTCGAGCTTCTCAGCATCATTTGACAATGGCAATTCTAATTTACTTAAGCAAAATTTTATGGTCCCAGGTGTATAGTATAACTTATACACATGGAGCCCTTGCCATTGCCATTGCCTTCTCAAACTCTCATCTCATCCTCACTCACTCAGTCACTCACTATCCAATCCTTCGCATGTGAGATTGTTCGTCTGGAATAAAAACCATGTTTTAGTGGTCGATGAAAGGATTATAAGCTATGAGATCTGAGGGCTATGCATCTTTGGTATGAAAATATTGGTCTTTATTTTGTTATATTGTCTCTTACATTCAATTCTTGTAAATTGTAAATTGTTTGTTCTGTGCTTCTAGAAAACCTAAGGTTTAATGCTGTCAAAGTTTACCTTTCTGTGTTTTGGTTGTAAAAGTTTAGCTTGTAGGACTGTGGTGTGTTCCATGTTAGTAGACTGTGTAAATAGGTCATTAATTTTGATGCCCAATGATGGAAAACTCAAATAATGGAGTATCTCTATGGTTATTCATTTTGAGCTTTTTGCATGCATATTTCTCCCTACCACACCGCAACAACAATTCCTTTCTCTTTCCTCCTTTTCCTTTTCCTTTTCCTTTTCCTTCTTCTTCTCCATCTTTTTGTTTCAATACATGCTAAAGTGCTCATCCTTGAATAACTATTGCTTGAGATGTCGATGAATTTATATAGCTATGAGATCTGAGGGCATTAGGATAAAATCAAAAGGGATCTTGTTGGATGGTTTTTGGACTTATTTTAGGATTTTACTTTGTATGTTTGTTAGTATTATCAGATTGGGGATGATATTTAAAAGCTTTATGTCAAAATTTTATTACGGAAATGATTGTTAGTTTTTTTTTCTTTTCTTCTGTGAACATGAATTATTATCACTGTGGATTCTAAGTTTCCTAGTATTTTTGTATTTAGGATCAATTTCTTATATCTTGGTTGGTTTGCTGTAATCTTACGGCCATGTTATACATTAGTCTTCTATCATGTTAAGCTTTTTGAGAGTTGATTATTTAGGCAGATTATGTTGTATATTTGCTTTCCTTTTTGACCTTTTAATTTGATCCAATAAAATTGACGGCCAATGATGGAAAACCATATTTTCTTTAGACTGCCTGCTTGGTCTTTTATTTAACTTTCAAGCTTATGAGCATCAGTTGCCAATGCCAGTTCCATATTTAATCAATTTCTTTGATTGATTTATTATATGCCTGGAGCTGTTGCCATTGCCTTTGCCATCTCCACCTCAATTCTCATCTTCGTCCTCATCCTCACCATCAACATTTTGTGTTGCATCCTGAGATTGTTTGTCAGAAATAGAAAACCATGCTTTGGCTGTCGGTGAATGTATTAATATATTGAGATCTGAGGGCTAAGCATATTGATCTTTCTTTTGTTCTTGTCTCTTACATTCAATTCTTGAATTAAAGATTTTAAATTGTTTGCTCTGAGCTTCTAGATAAGATAATGTCAATGTTGGCGATTTTTTTTTTGGGTGTGTTTTGGTTGTTTAAGGTATAGCGCTTAGGACTGTAGTGTATTCTATGTGAGTGTATAGGTATTGTACTCATTCTGATGCCCAGTGATTGAAAACTCAAATGATGGAGCATCTCTGTAGCATTCTTTTTGAGCTTTCTCCATCACCACCAAAATGACAACGACAACAACAACAACAACAACAAGAGCAGCTCTTATGGGATCAATTTCTCCATTGTCCGTTTTGTTCTCCTCCTCCATGTATTCCTCACTATGCATGCAAAAGTGTTCATTTTGAATAGCTATTGTTTGAGGTGTTGATGAACATATAAAGCTATGAGATCCGAGGGCATTATGCCAAATAGAGGGCATTATGACAAATAATAAATCGTGCAATTCACTGTGAGGGAATTGTCTTTTAGAATGATTTTTCGACTTTCCGATATTCTATTGCTCATGGCATGCATACAAAGACGTGTTAGTTTCGAATAAGTTGCTAAACTTTTTTATATTTTATATTGAGATAAAATAGTGTTAATTTTGTGATAAATAATTCTAATTTACATTTTCAATTTCATTGTTCTCGATTAACATAAAAAATATTCTACTTTCTTTTGCATGTTATTTGTAGTTTCATTTCATGGAATCACATGAATGATACTAACAATAGATGAGCTGAACCCCAAGTTCGATAAGTTAGTGGCTTTGAATCCTCAAGTAAATCCTTCATTTCTTAGTAGGTTTTGATCACCAACATGTGAAATCTATCTACTGTCGAATTTTTGTGGAATTTTAGTGAATCTTGTAGGATCCGACCAGAAAAAATTTGTTGCCACCCCTATTGTGCTAAATGTGAATTGGAGTTTGTTGGAACTTGTAAATAACACATTAATTTGGATGCCCAATGATGGAAACTCGAAGTATGGAGCATTTCCTTGGTTGTTATTTTTGAGTTTTTGCAACCACCAACACCATTGCAACAACACTTACTATAAACTCAATTGTCTTACTCCTCTTTAATCTTTTCAACTTAATGCTTCCTGAAGTTGTAGAAGCTCATCATGAGTAACTATTGCTGAGATGTCGATGAATATATATAGCTATGAGATCTGAGGACGTTATGATGAGTTCAGCCAGTGAACAGTCACTGGGAGAGATTTATATTTTCCTAAACGATTTTTGAATTTTTTCTTAGTCGTATGTGTTTTAGGCTAAATTAAGAATAATTGGTAATCTTATATTCAATGTTTGGATGATATTGTAGAAGCTCTTTTCGAGGAGATGTGTGCGTGCACTATAGCCTTATGATTGCATCATATGTTAGCTGAATACTAATCTTCTGTCTTTTTCTTCTTACATTTTATGTTACATTAGTTAGTTTACCAGTCTTAAGATTGCATTATATGTTAGGATTGAAGCTGATAAGTTAAGCAAATTTTGTGTATGTTAAGACAAGACTTTTCTTTTGGAAAATCTGCAGTTTAGAACTTCTCAAGATATCACTAAATTTATTTTGTGTGCGTGAAGGGGGGGGGGGGGAGGGGAATTTGATTATTGATTTTATATTAGATACCTAGTTACAATTGTCTTATGATTGCATCATATGTTAGCTTATTATCTAAATACTAAGTTACTAACCTTCAGTGTTATTCCATCATGTGAAGTATCTGAATACTAACCTTACAGTGTTTTTCTTCTAAGAATTTATTTTATATTGCTTAGTTTACTACATGCTTGTGTTTGCATTATATCTTAGCTTTCTATATGAAGCATTTATAAGGGCTGAAGTTGATTAAGTCAGCAGATTCTCTTGCTTATGACTATATGGCTTCTGTTTTGGAGAATCTGAAGTTTGTAAGTTCTTATTATCTCTTTTAAGATTCTATTTTCTTTTAAATTTTTAATTCTACTTTGACGGAAATTGCCTTCTTTTTAAGATCATTTCTCTTTACGATTAGTTTGTCCGTTTTTCCTGCAGTCCATGACAGAAAACACGAACTTGTGCAGTTTTTCACCAAATTATGGTGAACCCTTTTTGTATTATCCAGAACACTGATTTACGGTGCATTCTGCGACAATTTGTAGAAATACAGATAAATGTTTTATCCTTACCTTATTGGACAAATTTAAATCGCCCCTTGTTTGTTAAAGGTTCAATTATGCTATAGCACAAACAAGTTTCACGTTTTTAACAAACTAAGAGACTACAATACATTTATTAATAAGAAGTTCTACTTGTTTTTGTTTTAGTTCTTCATTAGCAAAGTGATATTTGACATGAATTAGACCTTGTGTGGCATTCTTCAAATTGTGATTTCATCTATTTCAGGCAAGTTGATGTATCCAATTATGGAGGATTAAAATAAAATAATTATAGAAAATACTATTTACTTATTCATGAATTTGAATTGGGGAGACTAGCTTGACTTTGTAAATTTAATCTGTATGATTGAATCAGTTGCAAAGCATTCTTTATTTTTTTGTTGAAGTTCAATATTGGCTATAATTATTTTAGAGCTTTTCCAGATACCTCTCAAGTTTAATGCCCAATGATGGAAAACTCAAACTTTTAGATCATCTCGATAGTTATTCATTTTGAGCCTTGAGCATGCCTTCATTTCTCTCCACCACTGCTACCTTCACCATCACTCGCACTTCCATTTTTCTATCCGCTTATTCTCCTCTCCATGTTCTCTTGATGCATCCTTAAGTGCTCATCTTGAATAATTGTTGCTTGTGATGTCGATGAATGTCCAAAGCTATGAGATCTGAGGGCACATTGTCATTAAGTCAGCCAAATGTGCATTTACCCTGTTTGATTTGTTTTCTCTAAACTAATTTCTATATTTCTTTTAGGTTATTTAGATAGTGTCTTTATTGCTAATGTCGCTATATAAGATGAATATTCTATGTTATTTGATAGAATGATAGTCTTCACTTTTGTTGAAGTATAACTATCTGAATGAATTTGTTGCTATGATCAAGTTTCTATCCATTGGTTTAAAACCTACTTCATTTTATGTCAAGCTTGTGAAGCATTTAAGAAGAGAAGCAGGTTCTTAAACAATTTGAACCTAAATTAGTTTATTTATTTTGCTATATTCGAGTCATGTTCTCTCGTTGTTCCCTTGATCCAGGTTTCATAGGGAGCTCGGAACACATGAGCCACAGATGGAATTGGTGTAAGTCTTCTGTCTATGCTGAAGCCTGTCATATTTCGAGCCATTGTATAACCATATATTTTTCAATTTATCGGTGCATTCTTTATTAGCTAGCAATGATTGTGCATTTCTTTGATAAAGCTCTGATTTGGTCGAGAGTGTTGCCTATCCCTTTTTGTTTTTGGGTCGAGATGATCCCTTGTTGACGCGATTTTCATTCTTTGTTATCATTTATTGTGTTAGGAGGTGTTTGGCGAACCCCAAATCCGAATTTACTATATATCTCATTTTGCAACTCAACTGCAAGTGAGGTCCAGTTGCGATGTTTGTCTTGTTTATAAATGCAAAACATAGACCTACTTGCAATTTCAACTTGTTCCCATTTTCGGGTGCAAGTGACTTTGAGAGAATTATTTGCTTTTTACTTCCATTTACTAACTTTGAACTTTATTATATTTTATCCAAACTTTGCAACTGCAACCAGTTGCCTTTGCAATAAAAATGCACACTATTAAACACCCCCAAATGCATCATTTGTAAACAGTAGCTATACAGATATCAACATGATGAAAAAGCTACGGCTGAACTAAACATCCTGGAAACCTTCATTTGCTAAAACTTCTGCTAATCATTTTTCCAATTGTGGGCTATAGCCAACATAACGAGGCCATAGTAGGGACATACAAAAATTCACGAAAGTGGCCAAAAACTGTGAACTCAATGTAGTCGTAGGCGTAAGGCGCAATGTAATTTTACTATCCCGTAAAAAGTTTAAAAAGCTTGATGTGTAATGCGCAATTTGAGACGTAAGCTTCAATTAATAGAGACGCACTATTAGTTTTTGTGGTTTTTAAATTTTATAAATAAGATTATACAAACATGATAACATCGTAGCAACAAAATGTATCATAAAATGACCAAGATAATTGCATATGTTATTATTTTTGTAAAACTACAATGCGTTTCTGTGTAATGTAAGACTACAATGTGTTTCTTACCTTCAAAGAATAAGTGATACAATGTGTTACTATGTTAAACTACAATAGTATCAAGTTAGCATTCAATTCATAATTTTATACAGTATTGAGCATACAGTATTACGGTAATGAAGATACTTAGCATACAGTTTTACAGTAATGAGCATGCAGTAAAACTGCAATAATATCAAATTAATTATTGTAGTAATGAGTATACAATATTACATTATTACAGTTTTAGTAAATGATAAGGTATTTTGAAATATTACACCAATAATATAAAGTTAGCCAACCATAAAATTTGGTCATAATCTACACTGAGATATGATGCAATTATTTGTATAAGGCATGTTTACATGATTATAGTAAATTATGGAATGGAATGAATTAGCTTCACAATTTTGTTTCAGAGTAACTTGAAAAAATAGTATAAGCAAAAATAGACGAAAACTCTAGAAAGAAACCATATAAGTAACCAGAAAGAAAAGCAATCAAAATAGGAGTGGGGAGATTGAGGGGGAGTAGTAATGTCGTCGGCGTTGCCGATTTAATTTCGCTGTCGTTGCCAATCTGCTGTATGCCATCGTGTTGCCATCGATACTGTTGAGAGGGGCGAGGAGGAGATTGGGGAGTTAGGGAGGTGAAGATTGGGATTAGGGTTTGGAATCGGGGATGAGAATGTGAGAGAATTGGGGAAGTTACGGGATATGAGAAGGGTTGAAGATGGGTTGGGTTGTGAAGACTGGTCGGGTCGGGTTTGTTATGTTCAGGCATGCTCCTTTTGCTTGAACAAAAGGGGTGCCTTAACTGAGCACGCTCAAATCGCCGTTAAGCCTGAGCCTTGAACCTTAGGCAAGCCTTCAACTACACAGTGTGAACTAACTCACAAAATGAGGTAATAACATTAAACTGAGAAATTTCACAAAAACTACCGAAAAATGTAGATGAGGTCAAAATAGTAAAATATCAAATTTCAAGAAATTGATAGAATATTATGGACGATAGCACACAAAATGAGGCAATAACAGTAAAATACCAAATTTTACAAAATTGACTGATAATTGTGGACTATATAGCCCAAAATTAAAGGTCAAAAATTGAAATATGGAATTTTACGAAACGGGCAAAAATTGTGAACATGCCACTAAATAAGGTCAAAATAATGAAATACGAAATATAATGAAAAATGTTGAAAATTGTAGAAAATGATGCAAAACAATGAAATACAAAATTTTTGAAAATAATTGTTGAAAACTATGGACAAACTCATTAAATAATATCAGAACAGGGAAATATGATTTTTTTTTGAAAATGACCGATAATTGTGGATCCACAGAATGTGACCAAAACAGTCGGTTGCCGAAAATTGTGGACGATTGTTTACAAAATGATGTCAAAACAATAAAATATGAAATTTCACGAAACTGGGAAAACTGTGAATTATACCCACAAAATGTGGTTAAAATAGTGAGATACGAAATTTACGAAATTTAATGACAATGGTAAAATTTTGTGCACTATAGCCCACAAAATTTGGCAATAACAGTAAAATGTTAAATTACATGAAAGTGACTGAAAACTATGGGGACTATATTGTCCACAAAATGAGACCATAACAGTGAAATACAAAATTTTATAAAAATTAACGAAAACTGTGGACTATATAGCCCATCAATGAGGACTATATAACCCATAAACGAGGCTAAAACAGTCAAATACAAAATTTCACGAAAACGACTGAAAACTGTGGACTAACCCACAAAATGAGGCCAAAACATTAAAATACAAAATCTCGTGAAAGTGATCAAAAATAGTGTACTATAACCTGTAAAATGAAGGGAAATTAAAAAACTCACGAAAGTGGCCGAAAACTGTGGACTATAGCCCTTAAATGAGAATAAAACAGTCAAATACAAAATTTCACAAAAACGGTCGGAAACAGTGGACTATAACCGACAAAATAAGATCAAAATAGTAAAATTCGAAATCTCATGAAAGTGATTGAAAACATTGTACTATATCCCGCAAAATGTGGGAAATAGAAAATCTCACGAAAGTGGCCGAAAACTGTGAATTATATAGCCAACAAATGAGGCTAAAAAAGTCAAATACAAAATTTTACGAAAACGGCCGAAAACTGCGAACTATAACCCACAAGATGGGAATAAAACAGTAAAATACGTAATCTCAGGAAATTGATCAAAACCAGTGTATTATAGCCCAAAAAATGAGGGAAATAAAAAATCTCACGAAAGCGGCAGAAAATTATGGACTATAGCCCTCAAATGAGGCTAAAACAGTCAAATCCAAAATTTCGCTTAAACGGCCGGAAACAGTGGACTATAACCCACAAAATAAGGCCAAAACAGTAAAATACGCAATCTCATTAAAGTGATCGAAAACAGTGAACTACATACGAAATCTCATGAAAGCGATCGAAAACAGTAACCCACAAAATGAGGGAACTAAAAAATCTCCCGAAAGTGGCCGAAAATTGTGGACCATAGCCCTTAAATGAGGTTAAAAGTTCAAATAAAAATTTCACGAAAACGGACGGAAACTGTGGACAAAAACCGACAAAATAAGGCCAAAACAGTAATAAACGAAATCTCATGAAAGTGATAGAAAACAGTGTACTATAGCTCACAAAATGAGGGAAATAAAAATAGAACCAAAGTGGCCGAAAATTGTGTCCCACAGCCCACAAATAAGGCTAAAACAGTCCAATACAAAATTTCACGAAAATTGCCGGAAACTGTGGACTATAACCCACAAAATAAGGCCAAACCAGTAAAAGACGAAATTTCATGAAAGTGATTGAGAACTGTGTACTATATCCCACAAAATGAGGGAAAGAAAAAATCTCACAAAAGTGGTCGAAATCTATGGACTATAGCCCACAAATGAGGCTAAAACAGTCAAATACAAAATTTTACGAAAACGGCCGGAAACTGTGGACTATTTAACCCACAATGTGGGGCCAAAACTGTAAAATATAAAATATCATGAAAGTGATCAAAAACATTGTACTATAGCCCACAAAATGACGGAAACTTAAAAAATCAAACGAAAGGGGCCGAAAATTGTGAACCGTAGCCCTCAAATGCGACTAAAACTGTCAATACAAAATTTCACGAAAACGACCGACAACTATGGACTAAAACCCACAAAATAAGGTCAAAGCAGTAATATACGAAATCTATTGAAAGTGATAAAAAAAAGTGTACTCTAGCCCACAAAATGAGGGAAATAAAAAATAGAAACTGTGGACTATAGACCACAAATGAGGCTAAAACAGTCAAATACAAAATTTCATGAAAATGGCCAGAAACTGTGGACTATAACCCACAAAATGAGGCCAAAATAGTAAAGTACGAAATATCATGAAAGTGATCGAAAATAGTGTATTATATCCCACAAAATGAGGAAAATAAAATATCTCACGAAAGTGGTCGAAAACTGTGGACTATAGCCCATAAATGAGGCTAAAACAGTCAAATACAAAATTATACGAAAACGGCAGGAAACGGTGGACTATATAACCCACAAAATAAGGCCAAAATAGTAAAATGCGAAATCTCATGAAAGTGATCGAAAACATTGTACAATAGCCCACAAAATAAGGGAAGTAAAAAATTTCACGAAAGTGCTCGAAAACTATGGACTGTAGCTTTCAAATGAGGCTAAAACTGTCAAATACAAAATTTCACGAGAAGGCCGAAAACTGTGGACTATAATCCACAAATTGGGGCTAAAACAGTAAAATACAAAATTTCATGAAATTGATCGAAAACAGTGTACTATATAGCCCACAAAATTGGGAAAAGAAAAAATCTAACCAAAGTGGCCGAAAACTGTGGACTATAGCCCACAAATAAGGCTTAAGCAGTCAAATACAAAATTTCATGAAAACGGCCGGAAACTGTGGACTATAACTCACAAAATAAGGCCAAACCAGTAAAAGATGAAATCTTATGAAAGTGATCGAAAACAGTGTACTATATCCCACAAAATTAGGGAAATAAAAAATCTCACAAAAGTGGCCAAAAACTGTGGACCGTCCCTCAAATGAGGCTAAACTGTCAAATACAAAATTTCACGAAAACAGCCAGAAATTGTGCCGTTAAAACTCACCAAATAAGGCCAAAACAGTAATACACGAAATCTCATGAAAGTGATAGAAAACAGTGTACTATAGCCCACAAAATGAGGGAAATAAAAAATCTTACGAAAGTGACCGAAAATTGTGGACTATAGCGTCGAATGAGGCTAAGACATTCAAATACAAAATTTCATGAAAACGGCCGGAAATTGTGCACTATAACCCACAAATTAGGCTAAAATAGTAAAATACGCATGAAATTGATCGAAAACAGTGAACTATAAGTCCACAAAATGAGGCTAAAACAGTCAAATTCAAAATTTCATGAAAACAGCTGTAAACTGTGGACTATAACCCACATAATGTGGCCGAAAATGTAAAATACAAAATTTTGTGAAAAAGATCAAAAACTGTGAATAGCCCACAAAATGAGGGAAATAAAAAATCTCACGAAAGTGACCGAAAACTGTAGACTATATCTCACAAATGAGGCTAAAACAGTGAAATATAAAACTTCACAAAAACGGCCGGAAACTGTGGACTATAACCTACAAAATGGGGGCTAAAACAGAAAAATAAGAAAAATCATTAAAGTGATCGAAAACAGAGTACTATAGCCCACAAAATGAGGAAAAATTAAAATTCCCACGAAAGTGGCCAAAAACTGTGGACTATGCCCACAATGAGGCTAAAACAGTCAAATACAAAATTTCACGAAAACGGTCCGAAACTGTGGACTATAACCCACAAAATGAGGCCAAAACAGTAAAAAATGAAATCTCGTGAAAGTGATCGAAAACAGTGAACTATAGCCCACAAAATGAGGAAAAATTAAAATTCCCACGAAAGTGGTCAAAAACTGTGGACTATGCCCACAATGAGGCTAAAACAGTCAATTACAAAATTTCACGAAAACGGTCCGAAACTGTGGACTATAACCCACAAAATGAGGCCAAAACAGTAAAAAAACGAAATCTCGTGAAAGTGATCGTAAACAGTGAACTATAACCCACAAAATGAGGGAAATAAAAAATTTCACGAAAATGGTCAAAAACTATGGACTATATAACCCATAAAATGAGGCTAACATAGTCAAATACAAAATTTCACGAAAAAGATCGGAAACTGTGGACTATAACTCATAAAATGAGGCTAAAACAGTAAAATACGAAATCTCATTAAAGTGGTCGAAAACAGTGTACTGCCCACAAAATGAAGAAAATAAAAAATCTCACGAAAGTGGCCGAAAACTGTGGACTATAGCCCACAATGAGGCTAAAACAGTCAAATACAAAATTTCAAGAAAATGACCGAAAACTATGGACTATAACCCAAAAAATATGGCCAAAACATTAAAATATAAAATCTCATGAAAGTGATAAAAACCAGTAGTGTACTATAGCCTCCAAAATGAGGGGAAATTAAAAAACTTACGAAAGTGGCAGAAAATTGTGAACTATAGCCCACAATTGAGGCTAAAATAGTCAATTACAAAATTTTACGAAAACAGTCGGAAACTGTAGGCTATAACCCATAAAATGAGGCCAAGCCAGAAAATATGAAATCTCATCAAAGTGATCGAAAACAGTGTACTATATACACAAAAAGAAAATAAAAAATCTCACGAAAGTGGCTGAAAACTGTGGACTATAACCCACAAATGAGGCTAAAAACATTCAAATACAAAATTTCACGAAAACGATCGGAAACTGTGGATTATAACCCACAAAATGAGGCCAAAACAGTAAAATACAAAATCTCATTAAAGTAATCGAAAACAGTGTACTATAGGCCACAAAATGAGGGGAAATTAAAAATCTCCTAAAAGTGGCCGAAAACTGTGGACTATATAACCCACAAATGAAGCTAAAACAGTCAAATACAAAATTTCACGAAAAAGATTGGAAACTGTGGACTATAGCCTACAAATGAGGCTAACACAGTCAAATACAAAATTTCACGAAAACATTCAAAAACTGTGGACTATAACCCACAAATTGAGGCCAAAACATTAAAATACGGAATCTAATGAAAGTGATCGAAAACAGTGCACTATAGCCCATATAATGAGGGAGAAAAAATCTCACGAAAGTGGCAAAAACCTGTGGACTATATATAGCCCACAAATGAGGCTAAAACATTCAAATACAAAATTTTCCGAAAATGACCGAAAACTGTGGACTATAACCTACAAAATGAGGCCAAAACATTAAAATACAAATTCTAATGAAAATGATCAAAAACAGTTTACTAAACTACAAAATGAGGAGAAATTAAAAAACTCACGAAAGTGGCCGAAAATTGTGCACTGTAGCCCATAATTGAGGCGAAAACAGTCAAATACAAAATTTCACGAAAACGGTAGGAAACTGTGGGTTATAACCTACAAATTGAGGCCAAAATAGTAAAATACGAAATTTCATGAAAGTGATCGAAAACAGTGTACTATAGCCCAAAAAATGAGGTAAATAAAAAATCTCATGAAAGCGGCCGAAAACTGGGGATTATAGCCCACAAATGAGGCTAAAACATTCAAATACAAAATTTCACGAAAATGACCGAAAACTGTGGATTATAACCCCCAAAATGAGGCTGAAACATTAAAATGATCAAAAACAGTGTGCAGCCTAAAAAATGAGGGGAAATTTAAAAACTCACGAAAATGGTCCAAAATTGTGGACTATAGCCCACAATTGAGTGTAAAGCAGTCAATTACAAAATTTTACGAAAACGGTCGGCAACTGTGGGCTGTAACCCACAAAATGAGGCCAAAACAGTAAAATATGAAATCTCTTGAAAGTGATAGAAAAAAGTGTACTATTGGCCACAAAATGAGGAAAATATAAAATCTCACGAAAGTGGCCGAAAACTGTGGCCTACAAATGAGGCTAAAAACATTCAAATACAAAATTTCACGAAAACGACCGAAAATTGTGGACTATAACCCACAAAATGAGGCCAAAACAGTAAAATACAAAATCTCTTGAAAGTAATCGAAAACCGTAACACACAAAATGAGTGAAAATTAAAAATCTCCTGAAAGTGGCCGAAAACTGTGGACTATAGCCTACAAATGAGGCTAAAACAATCAAATACCAAATTTCATGAAAACGGTCGGAAACTGTGGACTATAACATACAAAATGAGGCCCAAATATTAAAATACGAAATCTAATGAAAGTGATCGAAAATAGTGTAATATAACCCACAAAATGAGGGTAATAAAAAATCTCGCGTAAGTGGCCGAAAACTGTGGACTATAGCCCACAAATGAGGCCAACACAGTCAAATACAAAATGTCACGAAAACGGTCGGAAACTGTGGACTATAACCCACAAAATGAGGCCAAAACAGTAAAATACGAAATCTCATGAAAGTCATCGAAAACAGTGCACTATAGCCCATAAAATGAGGAAAATAAAAAATCTCACGAAAGTGGTCGAAAACTGTGGAGCCCACAAATGAGTCTAAAACATTCAAATACAAAATTTCACGAAAATGACATAAAACTGTGGACTGCATAACCCATAAAATGAGGCCAAAACATTAAAATACAAAATCTCATGAAAGTATTCAAAAACAGTGTACTATGGCCTACAAAATGAGGGAAAATTAAAAAACTCACAAAAGTGGCCGAAAATTGTGGACTATAGCCCACAATTGAGGCTAAAACAGTCAAATACAAAGTTTTACGGAAACGGTCGGTGGGCCATAACCCACAAAATGAGGCAAACACAGTAAAATACAAAATCTGATGACAGTGATCGAAAACAGTGTACTATAGCCCACAAAATAAGGTAAAATTAAAAATCTCACGAAAGTGGCCGAAAACTCTGGGCGCCCACAAATGAGGCTAAAACAGTCAAATACAAAATTTCACGAAAACGGTCGGAAACTATGGACTATAACCCACAAACTGAGTCAAAACAGTAAAATACGAAATCTGGTGAAAGTGATCGAAAACAGTGTACTATAACCCACAAAATGAGGGAAATAAAAAATCTCACGAAAGTGCCGAAAACTGTGGACTATAGCCTAAACGAGGCTAACACAGTTAAATACAAAATTTCACGAAAATGGTCGGAAACTGTGGACTATAATGCACAAAATGAGGCCAAAACAGTAAAATACAAAATCTCACGGAAATGATGGAAAACAGAGTACTATAGCCCACAAAATGAGGAAAATAAAAAATCTTGCGAAACTGTCCGAAAATTGTGAACTATAGCTCACAAATGAGGCTAACACAGTCAAATACAAAATTTCACGAAAACGGTCGGAAACTGTGGACTATAATCCACAAAATGAGGCCAAAACAGTAAAATACGAAATCTCATTGAAGTGATCGAAAACAGTGTACCATAGCCCACAAAATGAGGAAAATTAAAAATATCCCGAAAGCGTCTGAAAACTGTGATTGTAGCCCACAAATGAGGCTAAAACAGTCAAATACAAAATTTCACGAAAACGATTGGAAACTGTGGACTATAACGCACAAAATGAGGCCAAAACAGTAAAATACGAAATCTCGTGAAAGTGATCGAAAATAGTGTACTATAACCCACAAAATGAGAAAAATAAAAAATATCACGAAAGTGGCCGAAAACTGTGAACTATAGCTCACAAATGAGGCTAACACAGTCAAATATAAAATTTCACGAAAACGGTCGGAAACTATGGACTATAACAGACAAAATGAGGCCGAAACAGTAAAATATGAAATCTCACCGAAGTGATCGAAAACAGTGTATTCTAGCTCACAAAATTTTACGAAAGTGGACAAAAACTGTGGACTATTGCCCACAAATGTGGTTAAAACAGTCAAGTACAAAATTTAATGAAAACCGTCAGAAACTGTGGACTATAACCCACAAAATGAGGCCAAAACAGTAAAATACAAAATCTCTTGAAAGTGGTCGAAAACAGTAGCCCACAAAATGAGGGAAATAAAAAATTTTATGAAAGTGGCCGAAAACTATGGACTGTATACCACAAATGAGGCTAAAACATTCAAATACAAAATTTGAAGAAAATGACTGAAAATTGTGGACTATAACCCACAAAATGATGCCAAAACATCAAAATACAAATTCTCTTGAAAGTTATCAAAAACAGTGTACTATTATAGCCTGCAAAATGAGGGGAAATTAAAAAACTGACGAAAGTGGCCGAAAACTGTGGGCTATAGTCTACAATTAAGGCTAAAACAGTCAAATACAAAATTTTACGAAAACGGTTGGTGGGCTATAACCCACAAAATGAGGCCAAAACAGTAAAATAAAAAATCTCATGAAAGCTATCGAAAACAGTGTACTATAGCTCACAAAATGAGGGAAAATTAAAAATCTCACGAAAGTGGTCGAAAATTGTGGACTATAGCCCACAATTGAGGCTAAAACAGTCAAATACAAAATTTTACGAAAATGGTCGGAAACTGTGGGTTATAATCCACAAAATGGGGCCAAAACAGTAAAATACAATTTCTCATGAAAGTGATCGAAAACAGTGTACTATAGCCAACAAAATGAGGGAAATAAAAAATCGCATGAAAGTAGCCGAAAACTGTGGACTATAGCCCACAAATGAGGCTAAAACATTCAAATATAAAAAATTTCACGAAAATGACCGAAAACTGTGGACTATAACCCACAAAATGAGGCCAAAATATTAAAAATCACACGAAAGTGGCCGAAAACAGTGGACTATATAGCAAATTTTGTGTATGTTAAGACAAGACTTTTCTTCTGGAAAATATGCAGTTTAGAACTTCTCAAGATATCACTAAATTTTCTTGTTTTTTGTGTGTGTGTGTGTGGGGGGGGGGGGGGGGGGGGGGGGGGGGGGGGTATTGATTATTTACAATTGTGGTTAGCTTTGTATCTAAATACTAAGTTACTAACCTTCAGTGTTATTCTATCATGTGAAGTATCTGAATACTAACCTTACAGTGTTTTTCTTCTAAGAATTTATTTTATATTACTTAGTTTACTACATGCTTGTGTTTGCATTATATTTTAGCTTTCTATACGAAGCATTTATAAGGGCTGAAGTTGATTAAGTCAGCAGATTCTTTTGCTTATGACTATATGGCTTCTGTTTTGGAGAATCTGAAGTTTGTAAGTTCTTATTATCTCTTTTAAGATTCTATTTTCTTTTAAATTTTTTATTCTACTTTGACGGAAATTGCCTTCTTTTTAAGATCATTTCTCTTTATGATTAGTTTGTCCGTTTTTCCTGCAGTACATGACAGAAAACACGAACTTGTGCAGTTTTTCACCAAATTATGGTGAAACCTTTTTGTATTATCCAGAACACTGATTTAGGGTGCATTCTGCGACAATTTGTAGAAATACAGATAAATGTTTTATCCTTACCTTAATGGACAAATTTAAATCGCCCCTCGTTTGTTAAAGGTTCAATTACGCTATAGCACAAACAAGTTTCAAGTTTTTAACAAACTAAGAGACTACAATAAATTTATTAATAAGAAGTTCTACTTGTTTTTGTTTTAGTTCTTCATTAGCAAAGTGATATTTGACATGAATTAGACCTTGTGTGGCATTCTTCAAATTGTGATTTCATCTATTTCAGGCAAGTTCATGTATCCAATTATGGAGGATTAAAATAAAATAATTATAGAAAATACTATTTACTTATTCATGAATTTGAATTGGGGAGACTAGCTTGACTTTGTAAATTTAATCTCTATGATTGAATCTGTTGCAAAG
Source organism: Hemerocallis citrina (assembly GCA_017893485.1). Lineage (NCBI taxonomy): Eukaryota > Viridiplantae > Streptophyta > Magnoliopsida > Asparagales > Asphodelaceae > Hemerocallis > Hemerocallis citrina. The sequence goes on from CM030368.1 coordinate 211,846,055, forward strand.
CATTCTGTATTTTTTTGTTGAAGTTCAATATTGGCTATAATTATTTTAGAGCTTTTCCAGATACCTCTCAAGTTTAATGCCCAATGATGGAAAACTCAAAACTTTTAGATCATCTCGATAGTTATTCTTTTTGAGCCTTGAGCATGCCTTCATCTCTCTCCACCACTGCAACCTTCACCATCACTCGCACTTCCATTTTTCTATCCGCTTATTCTCCACTCCATGTTCTCTAGATGCATCCTTAAGGGCTCATCTTGAATAACTGTTGCTTGTGATGTCGATGAATGTCCAAAGCTATGAGATCTGAGGGCACTCGTGATAAAGTCAGCCAATGAGCATTTGCCCAGTTTGATTTGTTTTCTCTAAACTAATTTCTAAATTTCTTTTAGGTCATTTAGTAGTGTCTTTATTGCTAATTTCGCTATATAAGATGAATATTCTACGTTATTTGATAGAATGATAGTCGTCACTTTTGTTGATGAACTATAACTATCTGAATGAATTTGTTGCTATGATCAAGTTTCTATCCATTGGTTTAAAACCTACTTCATTTTATGTCAAGCTTGTGAAGCATTTAAGAAGAGAAGCAGGTTCGTAAACAATTTGAACCTTAAATTAGTTTATTTATTTTGCTATATTCGAGTCATGTTCTCTCGTTGTTCCCTTGATCCAGGTTTCATAGGGAGCTCGGAACACTTGAGCCACAGATGGAATCGGTGTAAGTCTTCTGTCTATGCTGAAGCCTGTCATATTTCGAGCCATTGTATAACCATATATTTGTCAATTTATCGGTGCATTCTCTATTAGCTAGCAATGATTGTACATTTCTTTGATAAAGCTCTGATCTGGTCGAGAGTGTTGCCTATCCCTTTTTGTTTTTGGGTCGAGACGATCCCTTGTTGATGCGATTTTCATTCATTGTTATCATTGATTGTGTTAGGAGGTGTTTGGCAAACCCCAAATCCGAATTTACTATATATCTCATTTTGCAACTCAACTGCAAGTGAGGTCCAGTTGCAATGTTTGTCTTGTTTATAAATGCAAAAAATAGACCTACTTGCTATTTCAACTTGTTCCCATTTTCGGGTGCAAGTGACTTTGAGATAATTATTTGCTTTTTACTTCCATTTACTAACTTTGAACTTTATTATATTTTATCCAAACTTTGCAACTGCAACCAGTTGCATTTGCAATAAAAATACACACTATTAAACACCCCCAAATGCATCATTTGTAAACAGTAGCTATACAGATGTCAACATGATGAAAAAGCTACGGCTGATCTAAACAACCTGGAAACCTTCATTTGCTAAAACTTCTGCTAATCTTTTTTCCAATTGTGGGCTATAGCCAACATAATGAGGCCATAGTAGGGAAATACAAAAATTCACGAAAGTGGCCAAAAACTGTGAGCTCAATGTAGTCAAAGGCGTAAGGCGCAATGTAATTTTACTATCCCGTAAAAAGTTTAAAAAGCTTGATGTGTAATGCGCAATTTGAGACGTAAGCTTCAATTAATAGAGACGCACTATTAGTTTTTGTGGTTTTTAAATTTTATAAATAAGATTATACAAACATGATAACATCGTAGCAACAAAATGTATCATACAATGACCAAGATAATTGCATATGTTATTATTTTTGTAAAACTACAATGCGTTTCTGTGTAATGTAAGACTACAATGTGTTTCTTACCTTCAAAGAATAAGTGATACAATGTGTTACTATGTTAAACTACAATAGTATCAAGTTAGCATTCAATTCATAATTTTATACAGTATTGAGCATACAGTGTTACAGTAATGAAGATACTTAGCATACAGTATTACAGTAATGAGCATGCTGTAAAACTACAATAATATCAAATTAAATATTGTAGTAATGAGTATACAATATTACATTATTACAGTTTTAGTAAATGATAAGGTATTGTGAAATATTACACCAATAATATAAAGTTAGCCAACCATAAAATTTGGTCATAATCTACACTGAGATATGATGCAATTATTTGTATAAGGCATGGTTACATGATTATAGTAAATTATGGAATGGAATGAATTGGCTTCACAATTTTGTTTCAGAGTAACTTGAAAAAATAGTATAAGCAAAAATAGACGAAAACTCGAGAAAGAAACCATATAAGTAACCAGAAAGAAAAGTAATCAGAATAGGAGTGGGGAGATTGAGGGGGAGTAGGAGTGTTGTCGGCGTTGCCGATTTAATTTCGCTGTCGTCGCCAATCTGCTGTATGCCATCGTGTTGCCATCGATACTGTTGAGAGGGGCGAGGAGGAGATAGGGGAGTTAGGGAGGTGAAGATTGGGATTAGGGATCGGAATCGGGGATGAGAATGTGAGAGAATTGGGGAAGTTACGGGATATGAGAAGGGTTGAAGATGGGTTGGGTTGTGAAGACTGGTCGGGTCGGGTTTGTTATGTTCAGGCATGCTCCTTTTGCTTGAACAAAGGGGGTGCCTTAACTGAGCACGCTCAAATCGCCGTTAAGCCTGAGCCTTGAACCTCAGGCAAGCCTTCAACTACACAGTGTGAACTAACTCACAAAATGAGGTAATAACATTAAACTAAGAAATTTCACAAAAACTACCGAAAAATGTGGATGAGGTCAAAATAGTAAAATATCAAATTTCAAGAAATTGATCAGAAAATTATGGACGATAGCACACAAAATGAGGCAATAACAGTAAAATACCAAATTTTACAAAATTGACTGATAATTGTGGACTATATAGCCCAAAATATAAGGTCAAAAATTGAAATATGGAATTTTACGAAACGGGCAAAAATTGTAAACATGCCACAAAATAAGGTCAAAATAATGAAATACGAAATATAATGAAAAATGTTGAATATTGTAGAAAATGATGCAAAACAATGAAATACAAAATTTTTGAAAATAATTGTTGAAAACTGTGGACAAGCTCATTAAATAATATCAGAACAGGGAAATATGATTTTTTTTTGAAAATGACCGATAATTGTGGATCCACAGAATGTGACCAAAACAGTCGGTTGCCGAAAATTGTGGATTATTGTTTACAAAATGATGTCAAAACAATAAAATATGGAAATTTCACGAAACTGGGAAAACTGTGAATTATACCCACAAAATGTGGTTAAAATAGTGAGATACGAAATTTAATGACAATGGTAAAATTTTGTGCACTATAGCCCACAAAATTTGGCAATAACAGTAAAATGTTAAATTACATGAAAGTGACTGAAAACTATGGGGACTATATTGTCCACAAAATGAGACCATAACAGTGAAATACAAAATTTTCATGAAAATAAACGAAAACTGTGGACTATATAGCTCATCAACGAGGACTATATAGCCCATAAACGAGGCTAAAACAGTCAAATACAAAATTTCACGAAAACGGCTTAAAACTGTGGACTATAACCCACAAAATGAGGCCAAAACATTAAAATACAAAATCTCGTGAAAGTGATCAAAAACAGTGTACTATAACCTGTAAAATGAAGGGAAATTAAAAAACTCACGAAAGTGGCCGAAAACTGTGGACTATAGCCCTTAAATGAGAATAAAACAGTCAAATACAAAATTTCACAAAAACGGTCGGAAACAGTGGACTATAACCGACAAAATAAGATCAAAACAGTAAAATTCGAAATCTCATGAAAGTGATTGAAAACATTGTACTATATCCCACAAAATGTGGGAAATAGAAAATCTCACGAAAGTGGCCGAAAACTGTGAACTATATAGCCCACAAATGAGGCTAAAAAAGTCATACAAAATTTTACGAAAACGGCCGAAAACTGCGAACTATAACCCACAAGATGGGAATAAAACAGTAAAATACGTAATCTCAGGAAAGTGATCAAAACCAGTGTATTATAGCCCAAAAAATGAGGGAAATAAAAAATCTCACGAAAGTGGCAGAAAATTGTGGACTATATAGCCCTCAAATGAGGCTAAAACAGTCAAATACAAAATTTTGCTTAAACGGCAGGAAACAGTGGACTATAACCCACAAAATAAGGCCAAAACAGTAAAATACGCAATCTCATTAAAGTGATCGAAAACAGTGAACTACATACGAAATCTCATGAAAGTGATCGAAAACAGCAACCCACAAAATGAGGGAATTAAAAAATCTCCCGAAAGTGGCTGAAAATTGTGGACCATAGCCCTTAAATGAGGTTAAAAGTGTCAAATAAAAATTTCACGAAAACGGACGGAAACTGTGGACAAAAACCGACAAAATAAGGCCAAAACAGTAATAAACGAAATCTCATGAAAGTGATAGAAAACAGTGTACCCACAAAATGAGGGAAATAAAAAATAGAACCCAAGTGGCCGAAAACTGTGTCCCACAGCCCACAAATAAGGCTAAAACAGTCAAATACAAAATTTCACGAAAATTGCCGGAAACTGTGGACTATAACCCACAAAATAAGGCCAAACCAGTAAAAGACGAAATTTCATGAAAGTGATTGAGAACTGTGTACTATATCCCACAAAATGAGGGAAAGAAAAAATCTCACAAAAGTGGTCGAAAACTATGGACTATAGCCCACAAATGAGGCTAAAACAGTCAATTACAAAATTTTTCGAAAACGGCCGGAAACTGTGGACTATTTAACCCACAATGTGGGGCCAAAACAGTAAAATATAAAATATCATGAAAGTGATCAAAAACATTGTACTATAGCCCACAAAATGACGGAAACTTAAAAAATCAAACGAAAGGGGCCGAAAATTGTGAACCGTAGCCCTCAAATGCGACTAAAACTGTCAAATACAAAATTTCACGAAAACGGCCGACAACTATGGACTAAAACCCACAAAATAAGGTCAAAACAGTAATATACGAAATCTAATGAAAGTGATAAAAAATAGTATACTATAGCCCACAAAATGAGGAAAATAAAAAATAAAAACTGTGGACTATAGCCCACAAATGAGGCTAAAACAGTCAAATACAAAATTTCACGAAAATGGCTGAAAACTGTGGACTATAACCCACTAAATGAGGCCAAAATAGTGAAATACTGAATCTCATGAAAGTGATCAAAACAGTGTACTATATCCCACAAAATGAGTGAAATAAAAATTCTCATGAAAGTGATCGAAAACAGTGTACTATATTTCACAAAATGAGGGAAATAAAAAATCTCATGAAAATGGCCGAAAAGTATGGACTATAGCCTACAAAGGAAGCTAGAACAGTCGAATACAAAATTTCATTAAAACGGCCGGAAACTGTGGACTATAACCCACAAAATGAGGCCAAAATAGTAAAGTACGAAATATCATGAAAGTGATCGAAAATAGTGTACTATATCCCACAAAATGAGGAAAATAAAATATCTCACGAAAGTGGCCGAAAATTGTGGACTATAGCCCACAAATGAGGCTAAAACAGTCAAATACAAAATTATACGAAAATGGCAGGAAACTGTGGACTATATAACCCACAAAATAAGGCCAAAATAGTAAAATGCGAAATCTCATGAAAGTGATCGAAAACATTGTACAATAGCCCACAAAATAAGGAAAGTAAAAAAATTCACGAAAGTGGCCGAAAACTGTGGACTGTAGCCTTCAAATGAGGCTAAAACTGTCAAATACAAAATTTCACGAGAACGGCCGAAAACTGTGGACTATAATCCACAAATTGGGGCTAAAACAGTAAAATACAAAATCTCATGAAAGTGATCGAAAACAGTGTACTATATAGCCCACAAAATTGGGGAAATAAAAAATCTAACCAAAGTGGCCGAAAACTGTGGACTATAGCCCACAAATAAGGCTTAAGCAGTCAAATACAAAATTTCACGAAAACGGCCGGAAACTGTGGACTATAACCCACAAAATAAGGCCAAACCAGTAAAAGATGAAATCTTATGAAAGTGATCGAAAACAGTGTACTATATCCCACAAAATTAGGGAAATAAAAAATCTCACAAAAGTGGCCAAAAACTGTGGACCGTCCCTCAAATGAGGCTAAAACTGTCAAATACAAATTTTCACGAAAACAGCCGGAAATTGTGCCGTTAAAACTCACCAAATAAGGCCAAATCAGTAATACACGAAATCTCATGAAAGTGATAGAAAACAGTGTACTATAGCCCACAAAATGAGGGAAATAAAAATCTTACGAAAGTGACCGAAAACTGTGGACTATAGCGTCGAACGAGGCTAAAACAGTCAAATACAAAATTTCACGAAAACGGCCGGAAACTGTGCACTATAACCCACAAATTAGGCTAAAATAGTAAAATACGCATGAAATTGATCGAAAACAGTGAACTATAGTCCACAAAATGAGGCTAAAACAGTCAAATTCAAAATTTCATGAAAACAGCCGTAAACTGTGGACTATAACCCACATAATGTGGCCGAAAATGTAAAATACAAAATTTTGTGAAAGAGATCAAAAACTGTGAATAGCCCACAAAATGAGGGAAATAAAAAATCTCACGAAAGTGGCCGAAAACTGTGGACTATAGCTCACAAATGAGGCTAAAACAGTCAAATATAAAACTTCACAAAAACGGCCGGAAACTGTGGACTATAACCTACAAAATGGGGGCTAAAACAGAAAAATAAGAAAAATCATTAAAGTGATCGAAAACAGTATACTATGTGCTACAAAATGAGGGGAAATTAAAAAACTCACGAAAGTGGCCGAAAATTGTGGACTATAGCCCACAATTGAGGCTAAAATAGTCAAATACCAAATTTTACGAAAACGGTCGGAAACTGTGGGCTATAACCCTCAAAATGAGGTCAAAATAGTAAAATATGAAATCTCATGAAAGTGATCGAAAACTGTGTACTATATCCCACAAAATGAAGGAAAAAAAATCTCACGAAAGTGGCCGAAATTTGTGGACTACAGCCCATAAATGAGGCTAAAACATTCAGATACAAAATTCCACGAAAACGACCGGATGCTGTGGACTATAACCCACAAAATAAGGCCAAAATACTAAAATGCAAAATCTCATGAAAGTAATCAAAAACAGAGTACTATAGCCCACAAAATGAGGAAAAATTAAAATTCCCACGAAAGTGGTCAAAATTGTGGACTATGCCCACAATGAGGCTAAAACAGTCAAATACAAAATTTCACGAAAACAGTCCGAAACTGTGGACTATAACCCACAAAATAAGGAAAAATTAAAATTGCCACGAAAGTGGCCAAAAACTGTGGACTATGCCCACAATGAGGCTAAAAGAGTCAAATACAAAATTTTACGAAAACGGTCCGAAACTGTGGACTATAACCCACAAAATGAGGCCAAAACAGTAAAAAACGAAATCTCGTGAAAGTGATCGAAAACAGTGAACTATAACCCACAAAATGAGGGAAATAAAAAATCTCACGAAAGTGGTCAAAAACTATGGACTATATAACCCATAAAATGAGGCTAACATAGTCAAATACAAAATTTCACGAAAACGGTCAGAAACTGTGGACTATAACCCATAAAATGAGGCTAAAACAGTAAAATACGAAATCTCATGAAAGTGGTCGAAAACAGTGTACTGCCCACAAAATGAAGAAAATAAAAAATCTCACGAAAGTGGCCGAAAACTGTGGACTATAGTACACAATGAAGCTAAAACAGTCAAATACAAAATTTCACGAAAATGACCGAAAACTATGGACTATAACCCAAAAAATAAGGCCAAAACATTAAAATATAAAATCTCATGAAAGTGATAAAAAACAGTAGTGTACTATAGCCCACAATTGAGGCTAAAATAGTCAATTACAAAATTTTACGAAAACAGTCGGAAACTGTAGGCTATAACCCACAAAATGAGGCCAAGACAGAAAATATGAAATCTCATCAAAGTGTTCGAAAACAGTGTACTATATACACAAAAAGAAGAGAATAAAAAATATCACGAAAGTGGCCGAAAACTGTGGACTATAACCCACAAATGAGGCTAAAAACATTCAAATACAAAATTTCACGAAAACGATCGGAAACTGTGGACTATAACCCACAAAATGAGGCCAAAACAGTAAAATACAAAATCTCATTAAAGTAATTGAAAACAGTGTACTATAGGCCACAAAATGAGGGAAAATTAAAAATCTCCTAAAAGTGGCCGAAAACTGTGGACTATAACCCACAAATGAGGCTAAAACAGTCAAATACAAAATTTCACAAAAAAGATTGGAAACTGTGGACTATAGCCTACAAATGAGGCTAACACAGTCAAATACAAAATTTCACGAAAACAGTCGAAAACTGTGGACTATAACCCACAAATTGAGGCAAAACATTAAAATACGAAATCTAATGAAAGTGATCGAAAACAGTGCATTATAACCCATAAAATGAGGGAGATAAAAAATTTCACGAAAGTGGCAAAAAACTGTGGACTATATATAGCCCACAAATGAGGCTAAAACATTCAAATACAAAATTTTCCGAAAATGACCGAAAACTGTGGACTATAACCTACAAAATGAGGCCAAAACATAAAAATACAAAATCTAATGAAAATGATCAAAAACAGTTTACTATACTACAAAATGAGGAGAAATTAAAAAACTCACGAAAGTGGCCGAAAATTGTGCACTATAGCCCACAATTGAGGCGAAAACAGTCAAATACAAAATTTCACGAAAACGGTCGGAAATTGTGGGTTATAACCTATAAATTGAGGCCAAAATAGTAAAATACGAAATTTCATGAAAGTGATCGAAAACAGTGTACTATAGCCCAAAAAATGAGGGAAATAAAAAATCTCATGAAAGCGGCCGAAAACTGGGGACTATAGCCCACAAATGAGGCTAAAACATTCAAATACAAAATTTCACGAAAATGACCGAAAACTGTGGATTATAACTCCCAAAATGAGGCCGAAACATTAAAATTCAAAATCTCATTAAAATGATCAAAAACAGTGTGCAGCCTAAAAAATGAGGGGAAATTAAAAAACTCACGAAAATGGTCGAAAATTGTGGACTATAGCCCACAATTGAGTGTAAAGCAGTCAATTACAAAATTTTACGAAAACGGTCGGCAACTATGGGATGTAACCCACAAAATGAGGCCAAAACAGTAAAATATGAAATCTCTTGAAAGTGATAGAAAACAGTATACTATTGGCCACAAAATGAGGGAAATATAAAATCTCACGAAAGTGGCCGAAAACTGTGGACTATAGCCTACAAATGAGGCTAAAAACATTCAAATACAAAATTTCACGAAAACGACCGAAAACTGTGGACTATAACCCCCAAATTGAGGCCAAAACAGTAAAATACAAAATCTCATGAAAGTAATCGAAAACCGTAATACACAAAATGAGTGAAAATTAAAAATCTCTTGAAAGTGGCCAAAAACTGTGGACTATAGCCTACAAATGAGGCTAAAACAGTCAAATACCAAATTTCACGAAAACGGTCGGAAACTGTGGACTATAACATACAAAATGAGGTCCAAATATTAAAATACGAAATCTAATGAAAGTGATCGAAAATAGTGTAATATAACCCACAAAATGAGGGTAATAAAAAATCTCACGAAAGTGGCCGAAAACTGTGGACTATAGCCCACAAATGAGGCTAACACAGTCAAATACAAAATGTCACGAAAACGGTCGGAAACTGTGGACTATAACCCACAAAATGAGGCCAAAACAGTAAAATACGAAATCTCATGAAAGCGATCGAAAACAGTGCACTATAGCCCATCAAATGAGGAAAATAAAAAATCTCACGAAAGTGGCCGAAAACTGTGGAGCCCACAAATGAGGCTAAAACATTCAAATACAAAATTTTACGAAAATGACAGAAAACTGTGGACTGTATAACCCACAAAATGAGGCCAAAACATTAAAATACAAAATCTCATGAAAGTATTCAAAAATAGTGTACTATGGCCTACAAAATGAGGGAAAATTAAAAAACTCACAAAAGTGGCCGAAAATTGTGGACTATAGCCCACAATTGAGGCTAAAACAGTCAAATACAAAGTTTTACGGAAACGGTCGGTGGGCCATAACCCACAAAATAAGGCAAACACAGTAAAATGCAAAATCTGATGACAGCGATCGAAAACAGTGTACTATAGCCCACAAAATAAGGGAAAATTAAAAATCTCACGAAAGTGGCCGAAAACTCTGGGCGCCCACAAATGAGGGTAAAACAGTCAAATACAAAATTTCACGAAAACGGTCGGAAACTGTGGACTATAACCCACAAACTGAGGCCAAAACAGTAAAATACGAAATCTGGTGAAAGTGATCGAAAACAGTGTACTATAACCCACAAAATGAGGGAAATAAAAAATCTCACGAAAGTGCCGAAAACTGTGGACTATAGCCTAAACGAGGCTAACACAGTTAAATACAAAATTTCACGAAAATGGTTGGAAACTGTGGACTATAATCCACAAAATGAGGCCAAAACAGTAAAATACAAAATCCCACGGAAATGATGGAAAACAGAGTACTATAGCCCACAAAATGAGGGAAATAAAAAATCTTACGAAAGTGTCCGAAAATTGTGAACTATAGCCTGCAAATGAGGCTAACACAGTCAAATACAAAATTTCACGAAAACGGTCGGAAACTGTGGACTATAATCCACAAAATGAGGCCAAAACAGTAAAATACGAAATCTCACGGAAGGGATCGAAAACAGTGTACTTTTAGCCCACAAAATGAGGGAAATAAAAAATCTTACGAAAGTGGCCGAAAATTGTGGACTGTAGCTCACAAATGAGGCTAACACAGTCAAATACAAAATTTCACGAAAACGGTCGGAAACTGTGGACTATAATCCACAAAATGAGGCCAAAACAGTAAAATACGAAATCTCACTGAAGTGATCGAAAACAGTGTACCATAGCCCACAAAATGAGGAAAATTAAAATATCCCGAAAGCGTCTGAAAACTGTGACTGTAGCCCACAAATGAGGCTAAAACAGTCAAATACAAAATTTCACGAAAACGATTGGAAACTGTGGACTATAACGCACAAAATGAGGCCAAAACAGTAAAATACGAAATCTCGTGAAAGTGATCGAAAATAGTAACTATAACCCACAAAATGAGGAAAATAAAAAATATCACGAAAGTGGCCGAAAACTGTGGACTATAGCTCACAAATGAGGCTAACACAGTCAAATACAAAATTTCACGAAAACGGTCGGAAACTGTGGACTATAACAGACAAAATGAGGCCAAAACAGTAAAATATGAAATCTCACCGAAGTGATCGAAAACAGTGTATTTCTAGCTCACAAAATGAGGGAAATAATAAATTTCACGAAAGTGGCCGAAAACTGTGGACTATTGCCCACAAATGAGGTTAAAACAGTCAAGTACAAAATTTCATGAAAACCGTCGGAAACTGTGGACTATAACCCACAAAATGAGGCCAAAACAGTAAAATACAAAATCTCTTGAAAGTGGTCGAAAACAGTGTACTATAGCCCACAAAATGAGGGAAATAAAAAATCTTACGAAAGTGGCCGAAAACTGTGGACTGTATACCACAAATGAGGCTAAAACATTCAAATACAAAATTTGAAGAAAATGACCGAAAATTGTGGACTATAACCCACAAAATGAGGCCAAAACATTAAAATACAAAATCTCCTGAAAGTTATCAAAAACAGTGTACTATAGCCTGCAAAATGAGGGGAAATTAAAAAACTGACGAAAGTGGCCGAAAACTGTGGACTATAGTCCACAATTGAGGCTAAAACAGTCAAATACAAAATTTTACGAAAACGGTTGGTGGGCTATAACCCACAAAATGAGGCCAAAACAGTAAAATAAAAAATCTCATGAAAGCGATCGAAAACAGTGTACTATAGCCCACAAAATGAGGGAAAATTAAAAATCTCACGAAAGTGGCCGAAAATTGTGGACTATAGCCCACAATTGAGGCTAAAACAGTCAAATACAAAATTTTACGAAAATGGTCGGAAACTGTGGACTATAACCCACAAAATGGGGCCAAAACAGTAAAATACAATTTCTCATGAAAGTGGTCGAAAACAGTGTACTATAGCCAACAAAATGAGGGAAATAAAAAATCGCATGAAAGTAGCCGAAAACTGTGGACTATAGCCCACAAATGAGGCTAAAACATTCAAATATAAAAAATTTCACGAAAATGACCGAAAACTGTGGACTATAACCCACAAAATGAGGCCAAAATATTAAAAATCACACGAAAGTGGCCGAAAACAGTGGACTATATAGCAAATTTTGTGTATGTTAAGACAAGACTTTTCTTTTGGAAAATATGCAGTTTAGAACTTCTCAAGATATCACTAAATTTTCTTGTGTGCGGCGGGGGGGGGGGGGGGGGGGGGGGGGGGGGGGGTGGTATTGATTATTTACAATTGTGGTTAGCTTTGTATCTAAATACTAAGTTACTAACCTTCAGTGTAGTAAATAGTGGTTAGCTTTGTATCTAAATACTAAGTTACTAACCTTCAGTGTTATTCTATCATGTGAAGTATCTGAATACTAACCTTACAGTGTTTTTCTTCTAAGAATTTATTTTATATTACTTAGTTTACTACATGCTTGTGTTTGCATTATATTTTAGCTTTCTATACGTGAAGCATTTATAAGGGCTGAAGTTGATTAAGTCAGCAGATTATTTTGCTTATGATTATATGGCTTCTGTTTTGGAGAATCTGAAGTTTGTGAGTTCTTATTATCTCTTTTAAGATTCTATTTTCTTTTAAATTTTTTATTCTACTTTGACGGAAATTGCCATCTTTTTAAGATCATTTCTCTTTATGATTAGTTTGTCCGTTTTTCCTGCAGTCCATCACAGAAAACGCGAACTTGTGCAGTTTTTCATCAAATTGTGGTGAACCCTTTTTGTATTTTCTAGAACACTGAATTACGGTGCATTCTGTGACAATTTGTAGAAATACAGATAAATGTTTTATCCTTACCTTAATGGACAAATTTAAATCGCCCCTTGTTTGTTAAAGGTTCAATTATGCTATAGCACAAACAAGTTTCACGTTTTTAACAAACTAAGAGACTACAATAAATTTATTAATAAGAAGTTCTACTTGTTTTTGTTTTAGTTCTTCATTAGCAAAGTTATATTTGACATGAATTCGACCTTGTGTGACATTCTTCAAATTGTGATTTCATCTATTTCAGGCAAGTTGATGTATCCAATTATGGAGGATTAAAATAAAATAATTATAGGAAATACTATTTACTTATTCATGAATTTGAATTGGGGAGACTAGCTCGACTTTGTAAATTTAATCTGTATGATTGAATCAGTTGCAAAGCATTCTGTATTTTTTTGTTGAAGTTCAATATTGGCTATAATTATTTTAGAGCTTTTCCAGATACCTCTCAAATTTAATGCCCAATGATGGAAAACTCAAACTTTTAGATCATCTCGATAGTTATTCTTTTTGAGCCTTGAGCATGCCTTCATTTCTCTCCACCACTGCTACCTTCACCATCACTCGCACTTCCATTTTTCTATCTGCTTATTCTCCTCTCCATGTTCTCTTGATGCATCCTTAAGGGCTCATCTTGAATAACTGTTGCTTGTGATGTCGATGAATGTCCAAAGCTATGAGATCTGAGGGCACTCGTGATAAAGTCAGCCAATGAGCATTTGCCCAGTTTGATTTGTTTTCTCTAAACTAATTTCTATATTTCTTTTAGGTCATTTAGTAGTGTCTTTATTGCTAATTTCGCTATATAAGATGAATATTCTACGTTATTTGATAGAATGATAGTCGTTACTTTTGTTGATGAACTATAACTATCTGAATGAATTTGTTGCTATGATCAAGTTTCTATCCATTGGTTTAAAACCTACTTCATTTTATGTTAGCTTGTGTGAAGCATTTAAGAAGAGAAGCAGGTTCTTTAGACAATTTGAACCTTAAATTAGTTTATTTATTTTGCTATATTCGAGTCATGTTCTCTCGTTGTTCCCTTGATCCAGGTTTCATAGGGAGCTCGGAACACTTGAGCCACAGATGGAATCGGTGTAAGTCTTCTGTCTATGCTGAAGCCTGTCATATATCGAGCCATTGTATAACCATATATTTTTCAATTTATCGGTGCATTCTCTATAAGCTAGCAATGATTGTACATTTTTTTGATAAAGCTCTGATTTGGTCGAGAGTGTTGCCTATCCCTTTTTGTTTTTGGGTCGAGATGATCCCTTGTTGATGTGATTTTCATTCATTGTTATCATTTATTGTGTTGGGAGGTGTTTGGCAAACCCCAAATCCGAATTTACTATGTCTCATTTTGCAACTCAACTGCAAGTGAGGTCCAGTTGCAATGTTTGTCTTGTTTCTAAATGCAAAAAATAGACCTACTTGCAATTTCAACTTGTTCCCATTTTCGGGTGCAGGTGACTTTGAGAGAATTATTTGCTTTTTTACTTCCATTTACTAACTTTTAACTTTATTATATTTTATCCAAACTTTGCAACTGCAACCAGTTGCATTTGCAATAAAAATATACACTATCAAACACCCCCTAATGCATCATTTGTAATCAGTAGCTATACAGATATAAACATGGTGTAAAAGCTACGGCTGAACTAAACAACCTGGAAACCTTCATTTGCTAAAACTTCTGCTATTTTTTTCCAATTGTGGGCTATAGCCAACATAATGAGGCCATAATAGGGAAATACAGGAATTCACAAAAGTGGCCAAAAACTGTGAACTCAATGTAGTCGAAGGCGTAAGGCGCAATGTAATTTCACTATCCTATAAAAAGTCTAAAAAGCTTGATGTGTAATGCGCAATTTGAGGCGTAAGCTTCAATTAAACGACATGCACTATTAGTTTGTGGTTTTTAAAATTTATAAATAAGTTTATATAAACATGATAACATCATCGCAAAATATATCGTACAATGACCAAGATAATTGTATATGTTATTATTTTTGTAAAATTACAATGTGTTCCTCTGTAATGTAAGACTACAATGTGTTTCTTGCCTTCCAAGAATAAGTGATACAATGTGTTACTTTGGCAAGTTAGCATTCAATTCATAATTTCATACAGTATTGAGCATACAGCATTATAGTAATGAAGATACTTAGCATACAGTATTACAGTAATGAGCATGCAGTAAAACTACAATAATATCAAAATAAATATTGTAGTAATGAGCATACAATATTACATTATTACAGTCTTAGTAAATGATAAGGTATTTTGAAATATTACAGCAATAATATAAAGTTAGCCAACCATAAAATTTGGTCATGCTTTACAGTGAGATATGATGCAATTATTTGAATAAGGCATGGTTACATGGTTATAGTAAATTATGGAATGGAATGAACTAGCTTCACAATTTTGTTTCAGAGTAACTTGCAAAAATAGTATAAGCAAAAATAGACGAAAACTCGAGAAAAAAACCATATAAGTAACCAGAAAGGAAAGAAATTAGAATAGGAGCGGGGACTTGGGAGATTGAGGGGGAGTAGGAGTATCGTCGGCGTTGCCGATTTAATTTCGCTGTCGTTGCCAATCTACTGTATACCATTGTGTTGCCATCGATGTTGTTGAGAGGGAGGAGGAGTTTGGGGAGTTAGAGAGGTGGAGATTGGGATTAGGGTTTGGAGTTAGGGATGAAAATGTGAGAGAATTGGGGGAGTTACGGGATATGAGAAGGGTTGAAGATGGGTTGGGTTGTGAAGACTGGTCCGATTGGGTTTGTTATGTTTAGGCATGCTCCTTTTGCTTGAACAAAGGGGGTGCCTTAATTGAGCACGCTCAAATCGCCGTTAAGCCTGAGCCTTGAACCTCAGGCAAGCCTTCAACTACACAGTGTGAACTAAATCACAAAATGAGTTAATAACATTAAACTAAGAATTTTCACAAAAAATATCGGAAAATGTGGATGATAGGGACTTGGGAGATTGAGGGGGAGTAGGAGTATCGTCGGCGTTGCCGATTTAATTTTGCTGTCGTCGCCAATCTACTGTATACCATCGTGTTGCCATCGATGTTGTTGAGAGGGAGGAGGAGATTGGGAAGTTAGAGAGGTGGAGATTGGGATTAGGGTTTGGAGTTAGGGATGAGAATGTGAGAGAATTTGGGGAGTTACGAGATATGAGAAGGGTTGAAGATGGGTTGGGTTGTGAAGACTGGTTCGATCGGGTTTGTTATGTTTAGGCATGCTCCTTTTGCTTGAACAAAGGGGGTGCCTTAATTGAGCACGCTCAAATCGCCGTTAAGCCTGAGCCTGGAACCTCAGGCAAGCCTTCAACTACACAGTGTGAACTAAATCACAAAATGAGGTAATAACATTAAACTAAGAAATTTCACAAAAAATACCGAAAAATGTGGATGATAGCACACAAAACGAGGTCAAAATAGTAAAATATGAAATTTCAAGAAATTGACAGAAAATTGTGGACGATAGCACACAAAATGAGCCAATAAGAGTAAAATACCAAATTTTATATAATTGACTGATAATTGTGGACTATATAGCCCAACATATAAGGTCAAAAATTGAAGTATGGAATTTTACAAAACAGGCAAAAATTGTGAACATGCCACAAAATGATGTCAAAATAGTGAAATACGAATTATAATGAAAAATGTTGAAAATTGTACAAAATGCAAAATAATGAAATACAATTTTTTTTAAAATAATTGTCGAAAACTGTGGACGAACTCATTAAATAATATCAGAACAGGGAAATATGATTTTTTTTGAAAATGACCGATAATTGTGGATCCACTGAATGTGACCAAAACAGTCAAAGTTGCCGAAAATTGTGTACTATAGTTTACAAAATGATGTCAAAACAATAAAATATGAAATTACACGAAACTGGGAAAACTGTGAACTATACGGTCTATACCCACAAAATGTGGTTAAAATAGTGAGATACGAAATTTAATGACATGGTAAAAAATTTTGAACTGTAATCCACAAAATTTGGCAATAATAGTAAAATGTAAAATTTCATGAAAGTGACAGAAAACTATGGACTTTATTGTTCACAAAATGAGGCCATAAAAGTGAAATATAAAATTGAGTAATGCTTCAGCCACTACCAATTTCACTACCATTTTCTTCACTACCTTAGGTGGCATACTCCTATTGGAGAGTTCTCCCCCTACTCTATCTTCCTCTACCTATTGGAGTGTGCCACCTAAGATAGTGAAAAGAAATGTAGTGAAATTGGTAGTGGCTCTAGCATTACTCTATAAAATTTTATGAAAATGATCGAAAACTGTGGACTATATAGCCCACAGGCTAAAACAGTCAAATACAAAATTTCATGAAAACGGCCGTAAACTGTGGACTATAACCCACATAATGTAAATCTCGTGAAGGTGATAAAAAAACTGTGTACTATAGCCCACAAAATGAGGGTAACAAAAAATCACACGTAAGCGGTCGAAATTTGTGCACTGTAGCCCACAAATGAGGCTAAAACAGTCAAATACAAAATTTCACGAAAACGATCGGAAATTGTAGACTATAAACCACAAAATGTGGCCAAAACAGTAAAATACAAAATCTTATGAAGGTGATCGAAAAAGTGTACTATCGCCCTCAAAATTAGGGAAATAAAAAATCTTACAAAAGTGGACGAAAACTGTGGTCTATAGCCCTTAAATGAGGCTAAAACAGTCAAATACAAAATTTCACAAAAACAGCCGGAAACAGTGGACTATAACCGACAAAATAAGATCAAAACAGTAGAATACGAAATTTCATGAAAGTGATCGAAAATAGTGTACTACATAGGAAATCTCATGAAAGTGATCAAAAACAGTGTACTATATCCCACAAAATGAGGGAAACAGAAAATCTCACGAAAGTGGCCGAAAATTGAGGACTATAGCTCACAAATGAGGCTAAAACAGTCAAATACAAAATTTCACGACAACGGCTGGAAACTGCGGACTATAACCCACAAGATGGGGCTAAAACTGTAAAATACGAAATCTCATGAAAGTGATCGAAAACAGTGTATAATCGCCCAAAAAATGAAGGAAATAAAAAATCACACGAAAGTAGCCGAAAATTGTGGACTATAGCCCTCAAATAAGGCTAAAGCAGTCAAATACAAAATTTTACGAAAACGGCCAGAAACTGTGGACTATAACCCACAAAATGGGGCTAAAACAGTAAGATACGAAATCCCTTTAAAGTGATCGAAAACAGTGTACTATAGCCCATAAAATGAGGGAAATAAAAAATCTTACGAAAGTGGCCGAAAACTGTGGACTACTGCCCTCAAATGAGGCTAAAACAGTCAAATACAAAATTTCGTGTAAACGGCCGGAAACTGCGGACTATAACCCACAAAATAAGGCCAAAATAGTAAAATACGCAATCTTATTAAAGTGATCGAAAACAGTGTACTACATACGAAATCTCATGAAAGTGATCGAAAACAGTGTACTGTAGCCCACAAAATGAGGAAAATAAAAAATCTCCCGAAAATGGCTGAAAATTGTGGACTATAGCCCTCAAATGAGGCTAAAAATGTCAAATAAAAATTTCACAAAAACGGCAAGAAACTCTAGACAAAAACCCACAAAATAAGGCCAAAACAGTAATAAACGAAATCTCATGAAAGTGATAGAAAATAGTGTACTATAGCCCACAAAATGAGGGAAATATTATATCTCACGAAAGTGGCCGAAAACTGTGGACTATAGCCCTCAAATGAGGCTAAAACAGTCAAATACAAAATTTTACGAAAACGGCCAGAAATTGTGGACTATAACCCACAAAATAAGATCAAAATAGTAAAATACGAAATTTCATGAAAGTGATCGAAAATAGTGTACTACATAGGAAATCTCATGAAAGTGATCGAAAACAGTGTACTATATCCCACAAAATAAGGGAAATCGAAAATCTCACGAAAGTTGCCGAAAATTGTGAACTATAGCCCACGAATGAGGCTAAAACAGTCAAATACAAAATTTCACGACAACGGCCGGAAACTGCGGACTATAACCCACAACATGGGGCTAAAACAGTAAAATACGAAATCTCATGTAAGTGATCGAAAACAGTGTATTATAGCCCAAAAAATGAGGAAAATAAAAAATCTCACGAAAGTGGCCGAAAATTGTGGACTATAGCCCTCAAATGAGGCTAAAACAGTCAAATACAAAATTTCACGAAAACGGCCAGAAACTGTGGACTATAACCCACTAAATCGGGCTAAAACAGTAAGATACGAAATCCTTTAAAAGTGATCGAAAACAGTGTACTACAGCCCACAAAATTAGGAAAATAAAAAATCTCACGAAAGTGGCCGAAAATTGTGGACTACTGCCCCCAAAAGAGGCTAAAACAGTCAAATACAAAATTTTGTGTAAATGGCCGGAACTGTGGACTATAACCCACAAAATAAGGCCAAAACAGTAAAATACGCAATCTCATTAAAGTGATCGAAAACAGTGTACTACATACGAAATCTCATGAAAGTGATCGAAAACAGTGTACTGTAGCCCACAAAATGAGGGAAATAAAAAATCTCCCGAAAGTGGCCGAAAATTGTGGACTATAGCCCTCAAATGAGGCTAAAAATGTCAAATAAAAATTTCACGAAAGTAGACAAAAACCCACAAAATAAGGCCAAAACAGTAATAAACGAAATCTCATAAAAGTGATAAAAAACAATGTACTATAGCCCACAAAATGAGGGAAATAAAATATCTCACGAAAGTGGCCGAAAACTGTGGACTATAGCCCTCAAATGAGGCTTAAACAGTCAAATACAAAATTTCACGAAAACAGCCGGAAACTGTGGACTATAACCAACAAAATGAGGCCAAAATGGTAAAATACAGATGAAAGTGATAAAAAACAGTGTACTATAGCCCACAAAATGAGGGAAATAAAAAATCTAACCAAAGTGGCCGAAAACTGTGTCCTATAGCCCACAAATAAGGCTAAAACAATGAAAATTGCCGGAAACTGTGGACTGTAACCCACAAAATAAGGCCAAACCATTAAAAGACGAAATCAAATAAAAGTGATCGAGAACGGTGTACTATATCCCACAAAATGAGGGAAAGAAAAAATCTCACGAAAGTGGACGAAAACTATGGACTATAGCCCACAAATGAGGCTAAAACAGTCAAATACAAAATTTCACGAAAACGGCCAAAAACTGTGGACTATAATCCACAAAGTTGGGCCAATACAGTAAAATACAAAATATCATGAAAGTGATCGAAAACATTGTACTATAGCCCACAAAATGAGAGAAATTTTAAAAATCTCACAGAAGTGGCCGAAAACTGTGGACTGTAGCCCTCAAATGAAGCTAAATCTGTCAAATGCAAAATTTCACGTAAACGGCCGGAAACTGTGGACTAAAACCCACCAAATAAGGCCAAAACAGTAATATACGAAATCTAATGAAAGCTATAAAAAACAATGTACTATAGCCCACAAAATGAGGGAAATAAAAAAATGAAAACTATAGACTATAGCCCACAAATGAGGCTAAAACAATCAAATACAAAATTTCACGAAAATGACCAGAAACTGTCCAATATTACCCATTAAATGAGGCTAAAATAGTAAAATACGAAATCTCATGAAAGTGATCGAAAATATTATACTATATCCCACAAAATGAGGGAAATAAAAAATC
The DNA here is from genome assembly GCA_017893485.1 of Hemerocallis citrina. Taxonomy (NCBI): domain Eukaryota; kingdom Viridiplantae; phylum Streptophyta; class Magnoliopsida; order Asparagales; family Asphodelaceae; genus Hemerocallis; species Hemerocallis citrina. Next base: position 211,866,701 of record CM030368.1, read on the forward strand.
TCATGAAAGTGGCCGACAATTGTGGACTATAGCCGACAAAGGAAGCTAAAACAGTTGAATACAAAATTTCATTAAAATGGCCGGAAACTATGGACTATAACCCACAAAATGAGGTCAAAATAGTAAAGTACGAAATATCATGAAAGTGATCGAAAATAGTGTACTATATCCCACAAAATTAGGGAAATAAAATATCTCACGAAAGTTGCTGAAAACTGTGGACTATAGTCCACAAATAAGGCTAAAACGGTCAAATACAAAATCATATGAAAACGGCTGATAAGGCCAAAACAGTAAAATGTGAAATCTCATGAAAGTGATTGAAAACATTGTACAATAGCCCACAAAATGAGAGAAGTAAAAAATTTCACGGAAGTGGTCGAAAACTGTGGACTGTAGCCTTCAAATGAGGCTAAAACTGTCAAATACAAAATTTCACGAAAACGGCCGGAAACTGTGGACTATAACCATAAAATGGGGTTAAACAGTAAAATACGAAATCTCATGAAAGTGATCGAAAACAGTGTACTATGTAGCCCACAATATCGAGAAAATAAAAAATCTAACCAAAGTGGCCGAAAACTGTGGACTATAGCCCACAAATAAGGCTGAAACAATTAAATACAAAATTTCACGAAAACAACCGGAAACTGTGGATTATAACCCATAAAATTAGGCCAAACCAGTAAAAAGATGAAATCTCATGAAAGTGATCGAAAACAGTATACTATATCCCACAAAAGTAGGGAAATAAAAAATCTCACGAAAGTGGCTGAAAACTGTGGACTGTGTCCCTCAAATGAGGCTAAAACTGTCAAATACAAAATTTCACAAAAATTGCGGGAAACAGTGGCGTTAAAAGCCGCCAAATAAGGTCAAAACAGTAATACACGAAATCTCGTGAAAGTGATGGAAAATAGTGTACTATAGCCACAAAATGAGGGAAATAAAAAATCTTACATAAGTGACCGAAAACTGTGGACTATACCCTCAAATGAGGCTAAAATAGTCAAATACAAAATTTCACGAAAACGGCCGGAAATTGTGGACTATAACCCACAAAATTAGGTCAAAATAGTAAAATACGCATGAAATTGATCAAAAACAGTGAACTATAGCCCACAAAATAAGGTAAATAAAAATTCTCACCAATGCAGTCGAAAACTGTGGACTATAGTCCACAAATGAGGTTAAAACAGTCAAATTCAAAATTTCTTGATATGGGCCGTAAACTGTGGACTATATAACCCACAAAATGAGACAAAAACAGTCAAATACAAAATTTCACGAAAACAGCCGTAAACTGTGGACTATGACCCACATAATGTGGCCAAAAATGTAAAATACGAAATCTCGTAAAAGTGATAAAAAACTTTGTATAGCCCACAAAATGAGGGAAATAAAAAATTTCAGTAAAGTGGCCGAAAACTGTGGACTATAACCCACAAATAAGGCTGAAACAGTCAAATACAAAATTCCACAAAAACGGTCGGAAATTGTGGATTATAACCCACAAAATGGGGCTAAAACAGAAAAATAGGAAATCTCATAAAAGTGATCGAAAACAGTGTAGCCTACAAAATGAGGGGAAATTAAAAAAACTCACGAAAGTGGCCGAAAATTGTGGACTATAGCCCACAATTAAGGCTAAAACAGTCAAATAAATTTTTTTACGAAAACGGTCGGAAACTGTGGGCTATAACCCACAAAATGAGTCGAAAACAGTAAAATAAGAAATCTAATGAAAGTGATCAAAAATAGTGTATTGAGGGAAATAAAAAATCTCACGAAAGTGGCCGAAAACTATGGACTATAGCCCACAAATGAGGCTAAAACATTCAGATAAAAAATTCTACGAAAACGACCGGAAACTGTGGACTATAACCGACAAAATGAGGTCAAAATAGTAAAATACAAAATCTCATAAAAGTAATTGAAAACAGTGTACTATAGCCCACAAAATGAGGGAAAATTAAAATTCTCAGGAAAGTGGCCAAAAACAGTAGACTATAGCCCACAAATGAGGCTAAAATAGTCAAATACAAAATTTTAAGAAAACGGTCGGAAACTGTGGACTATAACCCACAAAATGAGGCCAAAACAGTAAAATACGAAATCTCGTGAAAGTGATCGAAAATAGTGTACTATAACCCACAAAATGAGGAAAATAAAAAATCTAGCGAAAGTGGCCCAAAACTGTGGACTATAGCCCACAAATGCGGCTAACACAGTCAAATACAAAATTTCACGAAAACGGTCAGAAACTGTGGACTATAATCCACAAAATGAGGCCAAAACAGTAAAATACGAAATCTCACGGCAGTGATCGAAAACATTGTACTATAGCCCACAAAATGAGGGAAATAAAAAATCTCACGAATATGGCCGAAAACTGTGGACTATAGCCCACAAATGAGGCTAAAACAGTCAAATACAAAATTTCACAAAAATGAACGAAAACTGTGGACTATAACCCACAAAATGAGGCCAAAACATTAAAATACAAAATCTCATGAAAGTATTCAAAAACAGTGTACTATAGCTTACAAAATGAGGGAAAATTAAAAAACTCGCGAAAGTGGCCGAAAATTTTGGACTATAGCCCACAATTGAGGCTAAAATAGTCAAATAGCAAAATTTTACGAAAACGGTCGGTGGGCTATAACCCACAAAATGCGGCCAAAATAGTAAAATACGAATTCTCGTGAAAGTGATCGAAAACAGTGTACTATAACCAACAAAATGAGGGAAATAAAAAATCTCACAAAAGTGGCCGAAAACTGTGGACTAAGCCCACAAATGAGGCTGACACAGTCAAATACAAAATTTCACGAAAACTGTCGGAAACTGTGGACTATAACCCACAAAATGAGGCCAAAACAGTAAAATACGAAATCTCACGGAAGTGATCGATACAGTGTACTATAGCCCACAAAATGAGGGAAATAAAAAATCTTACGAAAGTGGTCGAAAACTGTGGACTATAGCCCACAAATGAGGCTGACACAGTCAAATACAAAATTTCACGAAAACTGTCGGAAACTGTGGACTATAACCCACAAAATGAGACCAAAACAGTAAAATAAGAAATCTCACGGAAGTGATCGATACAGTGTACTATAGCCCACAAAATGAGGGAAATAAAAAATCTTACGAAAGTGGCCGAAAACTGTAGACTATAGCCCACAAATGAGGCTGACACAGTCAAATACAAAATTTCACGAAAACTGTCAGAAACTATGGACTATAACCTACAAAATGAGGCCAAAACAGTAGAATACGAAATCTCACGGAAGTGATCGAAACAGTGTATTATAGCCCACAAAATGCGGAAAATAAAAAAATCTTACGAAAGTGGCCGAAAACTGTGGACTATAGCCCACAAATGAGGCTGACACAGTCAAATACAAAATTTCACGAAAACTGTCGGAAACTGTGGGCTATAACCCACAAAATGAGGCCAAAACAGTAAAATACGAAATCTCACGAAAGTGATCGAAACAGTGTACTATAGCCCACAAAACTAGGAAAATAAAAATTCTTACGAAAGTGGCCAAAAACTGTGGACTATAGCTCACAAATGAGGCTAAAATAGTCAAATACAAAATTTCACGAAAACGGTCGAAAACTGTGGGCTACCCACAAAATGAGCCTAAAACAGAAAAATACGAAATCTCATGAAAGTGGTCGAAAACAGTGTACTATATAGCCCACAAAATGAAGGAAATAAAAAATCTCACGAAAGTATCCGAAAACTGTGGACTATAGCCCTGAGGCCAAAACATTCAAATACATAATTTTACGAAAATGACCGAAAACTGTGGACTATAACCCACAAAATGAGGCCAAAACATTAAAATACAAAATCTCATGAAAGTTATCAAAAACAGTGTACTATAGCCTGCAAAATGAGGGGAAATTAAACACTTACGAAAGTGGCCGAAAATTGTGGACTATAGCCCACAATTGAGGCTAAAACAATTAAATACAAAATTTTATGAAAACGGTCGAAAACTGTGTGCTGTAACCCACAAAATGAGGCCAAAACAGTAAAATACGAAATTTCGTAAAAGTGATCGAAAACAGTGTACTATAACCCACAAAATAAGGGAAATAAAAAATCTCAAGAAAGTTGTCGAAAATTGTGGACTATAGCCCACAAATGAGGCTAACACCGTCAAATACAAAATTTTATGAAAACGGTCGGAAACTGTGGACTATAACTCACAAAATGAGGCCAAAACAGTAAAATACGAAATCTCATGAAAGGGATCGAAAATAGTGCACTATAGCCCACAAAATGAGGGAAATAAAAAATCTCACGAAAGTGGCCGAAAACTGTGGATTATGGCCCACAAATGAGGGTAAAATATTCAAATACAAAATTTCACGAAAATGACCGAAAACTGTGGACTATATATAACAGTCAAAGTTGCCGACAATTGTGGACTATAGTTTACAAAATGATGTCAAAACAATAAAATATGAACTTTCACGAAACTGGGAAAACTGTGGACTATACCCACAAAATGTGGTTAAAATAGTGAGATACGAAATTTAATGACGATGTTAAAAAAACTTGCACTATAGCCCACAAAATTTGGCATTAACAGTAAAATGTGAAACTTTATGAAAGTGACTGAAAACTATGGACTATATTGTGCACAAAATGAGGCCATAACAGTGAAATTTTATAAAAATGACCGAAAATTGTTGAACCATATAGCCTACAAAATGAGGTTAAAAAAGTGAAATACGGAATTTCACAAAACTGGCTGAAAACTGTGGATTATAGCCCACAAAATGAAGTCAACACAGTGACATCCTAAATTTCATATAAATTGCCGAAAACTGTAGATTATAGCTCACAAAATGAGACCATAACAATGGAACACGGAAATTCTTGAAAGTGACAAAAAACTGTGGACGTAATCACAAAATAGGCTAAAATAATGAAATACAAAATTTCTTCAAACTTGCTGAAAACTGTGGACTACAAAATGAGATCAAAACCGTGAAAATATGAAATACACTTAACTAGTCGAAAATGTGGATTCACAAAATGTGGCTAAAACAATAAAATACGATTTTTTTTTAAACTAACAGAAAATTGTGGACTATATAGCCCATAAAATCCATAAAATGATATTACAATAGTTAAGTAAGAAATTTTTCAAAAAATGGTCAAACATTGTGGATCCCACAAAAGGAGGCCATAACAGTGAAGTAAGAAATTTTACGAAAATGCCTAAAAACTGTGAACTTTAGCCCACAAAATAAGGTCAAAATAATGAAATACAAAATTTCACGAAACTTGCCAAAAATTGTGGACAATAGCGCACAAAATGAAATCAAAATAGTGAAATACGAAATTTAATGGCAATAGTTAAAATTGATGATTATAGCCCACAAAATTAAGTAATGACAGTAAAATACAAAATTTCATTAAAGTAGTTGGAATTTGTGGGTTAACCCACAAAATGAGGCAAAAACAGTAAAATACTAAATTTTGCAAAATTGGCTGAAAATGGTGCACAATCTACAAAATTATGTCAAAAACGAGAAATACGAAATTTCAAGAAACAGTGAACTTATATCCTACAAAATGAGGCAAAAAAATTTAAATACAAAATTTCATTCAATTGGCCCAATATAGTTTTATATAGCCCTCAAAATAAGGTCAAAACAGCGAAATACAAAAATTAATGAAAATGACCCACAACAGACTATAGACCACAAAACAAAATGAGGACAAACAGTGAAATATGTAATTTCATGAAAATTGCCAAAAAAAAAGTGCACAAAATGAGGTAAAAATAGTGAAATACGAAATTAAAAATAATTAACTGAAAACTTTGAATTGCCCCACAAAAAGTTGTCAAAACTATGGAAAAACAAATTTTCATGAAAATTGCCGATAATTGTGGACTTGCCCACAAAATGATGGCAAAATAATGAAATACAAAATTTCGCAAAATTGACCGAAAATTGTGGACTATAGCCCATAAAAAGATGTCAAAATAGTGAAATACGAAATTTCGGGAAAATTGCTAAAATTTGTGGACTAGCCCCGAAAATGATGTCAGAACATTGTAATATGAAAATTTACGAAACTGGATGAAAACTATGGACTATAGCCAACAAATTTATGCCAAAAAGGAAAAAAACAATTCAAGAAAATGATTGAAAACCGTGGACTATAACCCACAAAATATGGTTTAAAAAAGTGAAATACGAAATTTCACGGAACTGACCGAAAACTGTTGATTATAGTCAACAAAATGAGGTAAAAAAAGTGAATACGAAAATTTACAAAACTGGTAGAAAATTGTGCACTAGCTGACACAAATTAAGGTTTAAAAAAATACAAAATTTTACGAAAATGAGCGAAAATGTGGAATATAGCTAGGGGTGTAAAATGAACAGGACGGTTCGTCATCCGTCCAAGTCCGACTCGAGAAATGGTCCGACCGTGGACCTTCCAAACTATTATACGAACCGAGCTTGAACAAATTATTAGGTCCGATGTTTTACCGATCTCTAGCCAATCATAAGTCCGTCCGAGTGTTATTGCGGTCCGTTGCCTTACCGAACCGAGTCTGGACTATAAAATTTTTGTTCGACCTGGACCGAGCCGGACATAAGCCCGTCCGAGTAGAATTTCGGTCCAAGCTTGAATATATGGTTTTCCGATCACGTCCGGTCCGATTTACAGTCCTAAATAGAGCCCACAAAATAAGGTCTAAAAAGCTAAATGATTTTTTTTATGAAACTGATCGAATGTTGATTATAGCCCATAAAATGAGGTAAAAACAATGAAATTTGATTTATCTCGAAACTGGCCAAAAATCAGGGGGACGATGAAAAGATGTCAAACAGTGAAGTATGAACTTTCACAAAAGTGTTCCAAAATTTAGGACTATATCACACAAAATTATGCAAAATAGTGAAATAAGAAAATTCACAAAGTGGTCGAAAACTATGCACTAGCCCACAAAATAAGACTAAAATAGTAAAATATGAAATTGGCCCAATACTGTGGACTATGGACCTCAAAATAGGGCAGACATAGTGAAGTATGAAATTTCACGAAATTGGCCGAAAATTGTGGACTGCATATAAACTGTAGCTAAAATAGTGAAATACGAAATTTTATGAAATTGACCAAAAACTGTGGATTATAGTTCACAAAATGAGGTTTAAAAAGTGACTTGAAATTTCACGAAAATGACCTAAATTGTGGACTATATAGTCCACAAAATGATGCAAAAAATAGTGAAATATAAAAATTCACAAAAGTTATTCAAAACTGTGAGCTATCGCCCACAAAATGAGGTCATAACTTTGAAATACAAAATTTCACGAAAGTTGTCGGAAACTGTGGAGAAAGTGCTTCGAAAGGTGTCCGCAGGTGCGAGCCCTCGTCCGATACCAATATGTTGCTCTCGAATAAGTCAAGCAAAATGAGGTTAAAAAATGTGAAATACAAAATTTCAAGCAATTGGTCCAAAACTTTTGAATTTAGCCCTCAACAAAATGATGTCAAAACAGTCAAATACGAAAATTCCCGAAAAATGTGAAATATATAGCCCACAAAATGAGTCCACAATAGTGAAATATGAAATTTCACAAAATTTGCCGAAATTTGGGGAATATATCCCCTAAAATTAGGTCATATCAATGAAATACGAAAATTCACGAAAATGACTGAAAACTATGAATTATAGGCTATAGCCCATAAATTAAGGTGAAAAAATGAAATACGTCATTTCATGAAACTTGCCTAAAACTATGGACTATAGTCTACAAAATGAGCTCGAAATAGTGAAATACAAAATTTCATGAAAATAATCGAGAATTGTGGACTATATAGCCCACAAAATGAGGTAAAAATAATGAAATACGAATATCTCGAATTTGGCCGAAAATTATGGACGACCATAAAATGATGTCAAAACAGTGAAATACAAAATTTCATTAAAATTGTGAACTAAAGCCCACCAGATGAGGCCAAAACAGTGAAATAAGAAATTTTATAAATATGGCCGAAGACTGTGGACTGTAGCTCACAAATTGAGGCAAAAATAGTGATATACGAAATTTCACAAAAATGACCGACAACTATGTACTACATATCCCACAAAATAAGGCCATGGTTCACATTTTCGACCTTTTTTGAGTTTCTAAATAGCTGAAAACTTTTACCTTATTTTCATTGCGAGTGACCTCGACCCATCTTGTTATTTCCAGTTAAGGCAGCAAACGAGCCAAGACGAGGCGAGTATCTCAAGGCTCAAGCTCATTTCAAACTCACACAGTGGAGCTCGAGCTCGGCTCGTCCGAGCATGCCCAAGCTCGAGCTTAACTCGTTGAAGCTCGTTTACACATCAAGCTTGATTCGAGCTCGAGCTTAGTTCAAAATTTTTCAACTTGCACAAATTTCATTTGAAAAAATTAAGAGTTACATGTTGTAATCTGAAACTGCTTTAATTTCTAGGAGGCATATGACATTAGAGAAGATTATCGTTTTCCTCATTTGAAAAAACTAATCTGAAACTGCTTTAATTTCTAAACTATACACTACAGTAAGTGTTAGCGATAAAAAATGAAAGTCGGTAGCAATGTTCATCAAAACATGAAAAGGTTTATCGAAATTTATCGATAAATTAAGAGTTACATATTGTAGATTAATAAGTTTTCAATACATTTGTAAATGAGAATAAATTCATTTGAAAATGATTTTACAAAAACAATTTAAACTTTTACAATTCTGCTCCAACTGACTGTTTCAGACAGTTTCTAAACTATACACTACAGTAAGTGTTAACGATAAAAAAAATTCAAAACATTAAAAGGTAATAAGTTTTTAATACATTTGTAAATAAAAATAAATTCGTTTGTAAATGATTTTACAAAAACAATTTAAACTTTTACAATTCTGCTCCAACTGACTGATTCAGACCGTGACTTAATTCCTAAACCCAATCAATCACACGGTATCGTAGACCCAATCCATTAGTAGAAATTACAGAAACACCCCTGGCAGAGTTCTATTAGCATCTCTGACTTGGTATTTGAAGGGTATTCCCGTAAACTGCTTCTAGAAGAATCCTCCTCACGTGCCGCAGTCGTGCCCGCCAATGGGGAACAAAGCAGCACGTGGGGGCCACGTGCTTCTTTGTGGGTCCCACTTTGCGGGATATGTGGAACCCGCCATGTGGCACCGTGTAGGATCGCGTCCTCCCGCGTCGGATTTAACGACGTTAAAAATAACTCGCTGGATTATTTGTAGTCAAGTCCACAATTTTCGAACTTGTTTTTAGAAAGGGGCTTTATAGAGTTGTAGTTGGTGGCTGTTTTAGGTGGGTCCTCTTTTGCAGTTTAGTCTATTGATTATTTGATTATGTTTTTTGAAGGACACTTATTAATTTTTGGTCTCATGCTATACTTTAATCATTTGATTAAATGGTTCTTATTTCGGTTAAACCGTTTGTAGCAATTTGTATAAAATTATAGAAACAACGGTATTTTTTGACTATATCTTTTAAGCCATTAAAAAAAAAGTCCTATTCCCTATATTATTTGAAACTCGCTAACATTGAAATATGCACTCTGAGATATGAAAACTTGAAAAAGGGGGTGGTGGAGATCCTCATTCAAACCCTGTCTGACAAGAAGGCCAAACGTGATTAATAACGATGCAGGAATACATCACCCAATCAAGTGTTAGGTGTTCACAAGGCCCTGATCGAAAATTGTGGGAACTGGAAAAGACGAACTCCTTCACGATCCGCTCCCTTTATAATCGCATCCATTTCAGGGTTGTAGACCGAGTTGATCCTCGATTATTAGGAAGGCGAATGCCCCATTGAAGGTTAGAGTTTTCTTGTGGTTAGTCCTTAACGATGATATTCTAACCAGAGAAAATCTAGTTAAGAGGTTGTCAAATATTGGGACAAACTGTGGATTCTGCAGTGCTGATCTTCAGTCGAGAAATCATCTTTTTCTAGACTGTCATAGGAGTCGATAGGTGCTATGTGAGGTCCTCTGAGCACTCGGCACAACAACGTACCCCCAATCATATGAAGAGTTGTGGGTTGGTTGCACTTTTGTATCAGAAAGAAAAAACATAAAATAAGCGTAGTATATTCTATTGTCGCAACGATCTGGGTTCTATGACTAGACAGAAATAACTTTTAATTTCGTGAAACTTGTAATAATATTTCTGGCAATCTAATTCATATCATGCATCTTATTTTCTTTTGGGTTACAGCTGCGGCGTCAGAACCAATAGAGATGATCGTCAAAGCCTTCCAGGTGGATGAGTACGACGACGAGGAAGTCGTGATTAGGGCTACTCTCGACGAGTGATGTTCTGTTACCCACCCTCCTGTAACACCCCGTACTTAAGAGAGAGAGAGTGTGTATATAATAATAATAATAATAATAATAATAATAATAATAATAATAATAATAATAATATGTGAGAAGTGGTTGGTTGGCCTATAGGGATTTCCATGGGGCTTATGAAATGTTGCATAAAATGAAATGAAAGAAAGAAAGGAGTAGGGGGTGACATGGCTTGGTGTGTTGCATATGAGAGGCACGTGCTTGGAGGTTGAGTGTGTGTGTGTGGGTGTGCGGGGGGGGGGGGGGGGGGGGGGGGGGGATTCTCTAAATGTCCCACATCGGTGGGAGAGGAGAGAAAGTGAGAGAATATATTAGGAAGCCTATGATCAAGATGCACCAAATAGTCAGGACACCTTTTATGAGGCCAACCTACGATTTATTTGTGTGTGCAGCTGAGCGGGGCTGGTGCGTTACACCCTCCAAGATATTGCTGGAGGAAATTCTGATCTTATGTACCCCCTATGTTGTTATATTTTTCCTTAGATTGTTCCCACCCTCCATGATCTTGTTGGAGGCTTAATGACTATGTTTTAATTTTGTTGTTAGCAGTTCTTGTATTTGAGCCCAGTACTCTAGGTATGTTTTGTTAAACTCTTTTTAATGAAACAAGGTCGCTATATTCCACATTTTTTTTCCGAAAAAATAATAATAATAATAATCGGATCTAAATGTAAAAATACTCCCTCTGTTACAAAATATAAGTTATTGTAGGTTATGATACAACTATTAAGGAACAAACTGGGATTGTGTAAGAGTACTGACCCATGATTGATGGACCTTTAAGAATATTGTAAAATGTCATACTTACTACTTACCCTTCTCTATTGTTATTAAATAGACAAGGGTAAAATTGGAAATCACTTGTCCTATTAATTAATGGATAAAACATATATTAATTAATTAATATGAAGAGATAAGACATCTATCTCGAAAACCTAAAGCGACTTATATTGTGGAATTAATAAAAAGGAGCTGGAATGACTTATATTTTAGAAGAGTAATGCTAGAGCCACTACCAATTTCACTACATTTCTCTTCACTACCTTAGGTGGCACACTCCAATAGGTAGAGGAAGATAGAGTAGGTGGGAGAACTCTCCAATAGGAGTATGCCACCTAAGGTAGTGAAAAGAATGGTAGTGAAATTGGTAGTGGCTAAAGCATTACTCATTTTAGAATGGAGGGAGTATAAAATTGGAAGAGGGGGTAAAATTTATGTGTATTTGTTGTTTTCTGGTTGAGTTGTGTAGGAAAGTTTCGGGCTTTGTTTTGTTGGTTAATTTGGATTAGTGCTTATCACTTCTTATATTTGTTTGCACTAAATAGGAGCACGAGGGTTGATAATTATTTTTCTAATATGTTGAAAGGATTCACATGTTAAAATTCTCCGTGATTATTGTTAGCAAAATGCTAGACATATATGAGTTTTTATCCCAATGCATTTAGCTTGTCTTTTAGTGAGAAGTGAGCCCCAATACATTTATAATATATGTTTGGGATAAAAACTCATGTATGTGTAGTCATCCTCTTATTGTTAGGTAGATGCTTCCCACGCCGCATCCCACATCACCTCCTACGCCGTCTCACGCTCCCTCCTCCCACACTGTCTGCGCTAGAGGGACTCTACGTATTCTAGAAAATAATTATGCTTTGTTTTATAAGCTTTCCAATAAAATGTATAGTAATGTGTGTGCGTGTTTTTTTTGGGGGGGGGGTTCTACAAGAAGAGCTTTTACGGGCGTTGGGAGGAGTGTAAGAATCAGCATCGCTGCTGGGAGTTTCTTTGGGCCACAATTCATCATTCCTGCAGGGGCCTCCTTTCGCGCATCCTCGGATTAGGGAAACCATTTGGTGTGGTAGTACTACCTCTGCCACTGAGGCAGGTGCTAGGAATATTTCAAATTGCAATAGATGTATGTATATGATTATAGTTGATCATGCACAATTTTTTTTTTGTTTTTTTTTTTTGAAGAAAAGGTGGGATAATGCCACCCTGTTTCATTAATAAGTGATTAATAAACAACCCCGAAGTCTCGGAAAAACAAAAGAGCAGTACAGGAAATAAAACATAGCCCCCAACAACACCCTGGGGGATGGGTTACATTATCCAGCCTAACGGCGACCCAAAACACAACTACAAACTACAAGGCCTGTTACAAAGAAAGACGAAATGAGGAGGCTGTCCATTCCTCAGTCCAGAGTGGGCCCGATCTCTATCTCCTCGTCGTCGTACTCGTCCACCTAGAACACCCTTGCAATTCTCCCTCTTGCTCCTGACGCAGCAGCTGTAGCCCAAAAGGAAATAAGATGCATGATATGAGTAAGATTACTAGAAATTGAATTACATGAAGCACGGAAATAAAAATTATTCCTATCTAGCCATAACACCCATGTGGTTGCCGCAATGACAATAAACCATGCATCTTTCATATCGTGACGGGATGAGGCAAATCTGGAGCCAACCCACAGTTCCTCATAGTGTCTTGGATAGTCACTTGTTCCTAGTGCTCTCAACACCTCTATCATAACGGCCTTGCTTCTGGTGCAATGAAGAAACAGATGATTCAAGTCTTCCACTTGAACGTTGCAGAACCCGCAATTGGTGTCAATGTTAGGTTGTCTCTTGGCAAGGTTTTCTCTAGTAAGAATGGCATTGTTGAGTACAAGCCAGAGGAAGACTCGAATTTTCAGAGGTGTTTTGGTCTTCCAAAGAACCGCTGCCCAGCTGGGCCTGCATCCTCGGTAGTGAATCCGGTGGTACAGCGATCTAACCGAGAACACTCCTTTGTTCTCGAGACCCCAACGCAAGTGATCTGGGCCTTGGGCACATATCACCCCGGATTGGACAATGCACAATTGTAGTTCATGCAGTCGCTGGAGCAAACTTGGAGAAAGAGTTCCTCGGAACGATGGTCTCCAGGACCCTCTTTTCCATGTTTCCGCTACCGAGATGTTCGGTCGAATCGTAATAGCAAACAAATCTGGGAAATCTTCCCTAAGAGTGTGAGGCCCGCACCACTTGTCCCACCAAAATCTGGTGGTTCGACCATTGCCGATCAGAGATGAGGTGGCAGAGTTGAAAGGTCCGCTGGCTTTAGCAACTCCTTTCCAGAAACGAGAGACTTTTGATCCGACGCGAAAGCCTAAGCTTCTTGTCCCTTTACCTCGAAGGTAAGGTTGGATAAAGTCCTGCCACCCTTCCCCGCCGTGATGAAACACTTTCCACCACCACTTTCCCAGGAGAGCCAAGTTCATATCTCTGAGGTCAACGATTTCTAGCCCTCCGTGCCTCTTTTTCATGCAGGCGATGTTCCATTTAATGAGGTGGTAGCCTCCCTTACTTGAGTCTGCACCTTTCCAAAGGAATCTCTTCCTGATACGGTCAATTCTTTGGATCACCCACTTTGGGAGTTCAAAGAAGGACATGTAATAAATGGGCATATTGGATAACACAGAATTGATGAGTACCACTCTGCCCCCAAGAGAAAGTGATTTTCCTTTCCAACCAGACAGTCTGTCCTCCACCCTGTCAATAATAGGCAACCAGTCCGCTTTAGTAAGCCTCATGCACAATTTTGATAGTAAAGAACTAAAGATATGGTATGTAATTAGATATAAATATTTAGATGGATTTGATTTCGTAAGGAAACACTGTCAAGTTTAATTTTTTGGTGATTCTCATCAAAAAAAAAAAAAAAAAATTTGGTGATGTACGTGGCGTATGATTTCTGATTTATAGATGTTGATATAAATCTTCATTCCACCAACTTCAATCTACTAACTTCATTACACTTGATTTAATGTCAGTTGATTTCATCTTCATCGTTTCCTTTGTTCAGGCATCAAACGTCATTTTGCTTGGAGGGGTGATTTTGGAGGTGTCGTAGTTCCATAATGGGGTCGAATGTGTGAAGCTGCTCAAATGTGGGTAAAAAATCAATCTTTTCGTGAAATGGTTTAATTTTGTGTTAAAAATTAAATTTTTGTGTTTAAAATGAAAATTTTTCGAATGCGATAACGAAGATGGAGAAGGCATTGGTGATTAATTAATCCGAGAAAGTACTATGCTTTGTGGTGTTTAAGGAATCTGCACATTTCGAATGTGTTTTATATGTCAGATAACGATGAGACGAATGTGCTATTTGCGAAGGTGGCGCAGTGTTTCGTGCCAACGGTGGTATTGATTTTTTTTTCCGTGCTGGTTATGCATGAGGATGCTCAAGGGTGGGGGAAAAGGTGATTTTTTTTAGCGAATTGGTATGATTTTGTGTTAAAAATTGGATCGTTGTGTTGAAATTGTGATTTTTACGGATGCGGTATCGAAGTTGGAGGAGGCATTGGAGAATAATCTGGGAAAGCATGACGCTTTGTGGTGTTTGAGGAATGCACGCGCTAAGAATGCATTTTATACGCTGGATAACGATGAGGGGAATGTGCTTTCTGCGAAGGCGGAGCAGTGTTTCGAGCCAGTGGTGGTAGGGTGTAAAATGAACATGACGATTCGTCGTCCGTCCGAGTCCGACTCGAGAAATGACCCGACCGTGGGCCGTCCGAACTACGAACCGAACTTGAACAAATTATTAGGTCCGATTCTTTACCAAGCTCGAGCCAGACATAAGTCCGTCTGAGTATTATTGCGGTCCGATGCTTTATCGAACAGAGTCCGAACTATAAAATTTTTGTCCGACCTAGACCGAGCCGGACATAAGCCCGCCCGAGTAGAATTTCGGTCCGAGCTTGAACATATGGTTGTCCGATCCCATCCGGTCCGATTTACAGCCCTAAGTGGTGGTGGTGGTATTGATTTTTTGCTTGATGGTTATTTCATTGTTGAGGAGTTCGGGTGAGTGATTGTGTGAAATATGTTTGATTTTGGTTTTATTTGTTGGTTTATAGGAGCCAGATAATGGGTATGTGGAGTAGTTGAAAATGTCATCAAAGATATGAATTTTACGATTTTTGGAATGAAATGTTCTGAATTATAATAATATTATATTAAGCAAAAATTTATACCCTCTCTCATTGAGAGAGTTTTTTTTTAATTTAGCCAAAGAAGATGATCATAGATAATTACGGTAGCTACCAAATTAAGTGCATTCGGAATGTAAAATCTTGATTCTTGTTTTAAAGCCGCACATGAAACATAAAAGAACTCATATCCTAAGAATACGGTATATATTTTTATTTTAAAGATAATTTTCATGCATGTATTTTATTTTATTTTTGAAGGAAATGGTGGAATATGGCCACCCTGTTTCGTTAATAAAAAATTAATAAAACATACAAACTACCAATATGAAAATAAAATATGAAGCAATATGACCCATACAAACTACAGATCCCTCCAACAACACTGGAGAGTGGGCCGACGAACCGATAGCCATCACATACTATCAAAGAGGACACACCTACTTCTCTAAAATTGTAATGGACCCCATCTTGGGCCCAAACACAAAGTTTGGCCCAGCAAAATTGAATGTACATCAAATTTAGCTTCGTACACTGCCTCCACGGCACTTGCACACCCACCTGAAGCTAGTCTGGCGGAATTTTATCCCCCGCCGAACCCTACTGTCTCATTGCTGGGGGGACCCCTTCTCTGGGCCCAAGCCCCGCAGGCAGCCATCTCATCGCTGGGGGGACCCCTTCTTTGGGCTCAAGCCCCGCAGGCGGAATTATGACCGCCGTTGAACTCAGTCTTCTCCTCCTCTCCTCCCACAATGTTGCAAACATCACTCCCCCACCAAAAACCGCAGTCAAAGGGAGAGCCATGAAAAGGATACATTTGCCTCTCACGCCTTTGCTCTCTCCAGTGATTTCTCACAAACATAGGCAAACACCATCATAGAGTAGTGAGGAGCAACATCTTCACTCACACACACTTTCACACTTCTCTCAATCAACCAAACCAAGACGAATCCCAACTTACTGAAATATCACCTTCCCCTCTCGCCACATCGGGTGATGGTGTTGGACGTCAGATTCAATGATGAGGGCATAGTGGCAGTGATGCCCCGACGACTGTGGACATTGGGTGAATTAGCCCGAAAGCTGCCACCGCCCCTCTCAATCACTCCCCAACTCTAGCCTCGTTCTTCGGCTTTGCCATCATCACAAACACTGATTTCTTCACACGCACAACCAACCCTCGAAATCAAAATCATAACAACAGATCGCCGTGATTGGCCTCGAGAGTGTGGACATGGTGACGACAGCAATGATGTTGTTTCCGACGTCGAAGACGGGGGTGGACGACAGCAGGGGAACGGTGGCGACGGGTGCGGCGTCAAAGACCACCCGTCGCCGAAGAAGAGGTGTCGATGCTGGCTGATTGGAGGCGCCGGCGAGATGAGCGGTGCGCCTCCCGAACTGGCGCACTACCCACCGTCGATCCAATCCAGAAACTCGAGGTCGATGGCGGCGGATATGGTGTATGTCGTCGCTGCGATCTCCCCATCGGATTTGGTCCCGTCTGGGACATGGGGGGCACGTGGACGAGGAGCGCGATAGGGAAGAGGGCAACAATAGGGAGGGACGATGGGGACGGTCGCGTCGGGGCGGCGTCGACAAGGCCTAGCTACCGCCCCTAACCGAAACCAGATCTAGAGTTTCGTTTGGAGATTTTTTAGATTAGTTTCTCTCTCTAGACTCTTTTAGAGAGAGAAACTCTAATTTTTTTCATGCATATAATTTAAATAAAAGGGTCAATCGATAAATTTCAAGATAATATATTATTTTTTAAAAGATGTGTACAAATTTGCACACGAGACATTGTGAGACGTACGGATTAAGTTGAAAACTTAGTAAAATTATTTTTATAACCCTTGCCCACAAGAAGACAATTAATAAAGAATGAACTATCAATCACTGAAGTTGACAGTGTGAAAGCTAACCATTTTTATAGTACATATTAATTTCCTGTTTTCAATTGGTGCGCCAATCGTTAACTAACTAACTCAAAAATTTTACAAAAAACCCCTTATCGTCACAACCTATACCCAAAAAAATTAATTACAAAAAAGCCCCCACCGCGTTATTCTTTTCCCCCTCATAAAACCCCTCGCCTTCCCCATCGAACTCCATCCAAAATCAAGAGTTCCCAAAAAAAATAAAAATTTAAGGTCCTCAAAATCATCAGAAAAATTACCGAAATGCCACCGAACCCCCGCTCAATCTTCGCCGCCCATAACCACCGCGACCAAGTCCACCCCGTCTCCGTCGACCGCCGCCTCGACTCCTTCCAGCGCCATGTCACCGCCGTCCTGTCCGCCCTCGCCACGTCACCCTCCTCCGAGCTCCTCTCCCTCCCCTGGCTCCTATCCCTCCTCGACTCCTTCCTCCAAATCCAGCACCAATTCGACGCCACTCTCCGCAGCCTCAACTTCGTCGTCGATCATCGAAGCACCAGTCTAATCACCAACCACTGCGAGAGAACCGTCAAAGCCCTCGACATCTGCACCGCCGTCCGCGACGGAATCGACAGAATCCGCCACTGGAAAGTACAAGCCGAGATAGCCATCACCGCGGTGGAGAATTCCCAGACCATACGATCAAAGAAGTCGCTAGCTGACCTCACAATGATGATGATGATGCAAGATTCAGAACAACTGCCGCTGTTGCTCGCAGCCAGTCCGTTCCGGTCATTTAAACAGATCAAGAACAACTCGGCGAGCTCAAGCCAGCTGAGGTCGCAGAGCTGGAGCGTGTGCAGGACCTGGTCTGCGGCGAGGCAGCTGCAGGCGATGGCAGGGAGCTTAAATGTGCCACGGGGAAGCAGCGAGGCTGCGGAACTGGCGGGGATGGTGTACACAGTAGAAACTGTCATTCTCTTCTTGATGTGGGTTTTGGTGGCGGCCATTCCGTGCCAGGATAGGGATACGGGGATGCACGTGCATTTTTCGGTGGCTAGGGGTTTCAGTTGGAGCGGACCGATGTTATCTATGTATGATGGGGTGTTGGAGGAGTTGAAGAGGAGGGGTTCGACGACGACAAATGGATTGATGAAGGAGATTGGGACAATTGAGAGATGTAGTCAGAGAATGATGGAGAGTGGTGATGTTAGAGAGGAAGTCGATGAGTTGAAGGCGGTTTGCGAGGGGTTGAAGGAGGGGTTGGAGACATTGGAGAGAAGAGTGAGGGAGGTGTTTCATGGGATTGTCAAGAGTAGGAGTCAGGGGTTGGATTATCTCAGAAATAACAAACAATGAATGGAAACACTGTAATGAGTTTTGTGTAGAGATTGATAGCTTGTGTGTCTGTGAAGTTGTTTCTATTTGGCAAAAAGTATC
The DNA here is from genome assembly GCA_017893485.1 of Hemerocallis citrina. Lineage (NCBI taxonomy): Eukaryota > Viridiplantae > Streptophyta > Magnoliopsida > Asparagales > Asphodelaceae > Hemerocallis > Hemerocallis citrina. Next base: position 211,885,398 of record CM030368.1, read on the forward strand.
TTTAACAGGAAGAAGATAAACTTTTTCGCTTTTACTAGTGAAGCAAGTAGTTGTTTTTGTGTGTTTTTACTAGTAAAGCAAAGACGACGACGACAACAACAACAAAGAACCCTCCCACAAAACCCTCGAGGGTAGGGTTGCCGATCTAATGTGCTCCACTCAGTCGAGAATTGGACCGATCACAATCTCCTCATCATCGTGGCAATCCTCCCTCTTAGTCCCCGACACCGTAGTCGTGGCCTAAAAAAATAATTATAAAATGAGTTAGATTACCAGAAATACTATTAATAGTTCCACGAAAGTAATATCTATATATATCAAGCCATAAAAATCCACAGGTGGTGGTTGTTGGTTTCTTTTCTGCGTTTTGGTCCAGTTGCTGTGTGTATATCTGGACCGAGTCAGTCAAGTCACAGTCCATTTAGTTAGCCATTCTTCTCGTGTACAACGTTTTCATGACAGGCTGTGCTCGCACAGCTGTTTATCAAATAGGTTGCAACTTTCAAGTGACTTGTAGAGTTCAAACTTCAAAACTATTACCCATACGTGGGCCATAACACTATCGAAGCCATGACCTTTCATGATGACCAAAGAGATCGTATATGGCTGCATGGGTGCGCATCTTAAACCATTAGATTCTGTATCCAGCTAAGACAGCTCAAAGGAAAAAATAAGACAACATTCCTGTACGTACAGATGTAGAACTTGTAGCATGCATAACCATATGCCATAGAAACTATAATAAAATAACCCTCGAAGCAGATCCGTACCATCTTCGCAAATATAAACAAAACCGATAACAGTGATGAATTGAAATAAATAAGCTACGGATAGAGAAGAGATATTATTCTAGAATCAGCTCTTCGCATGATATGCCATGGAATTTGCCGAGTACATGAACTCCTTGCAGTTTCTGAGGCCCCCTCCATGCTGTCTCCAGCAGGCTTCTAATTATGGGAAGCTACAAACAATCAGGAGGGATCTTCCTACAACTACATAATTACATCTCTGAGGAAAGTAAACCTCTAATATACAACATTTTTCTAATTGAATATCTCATTCAGTACTTCTTGCATTTGGTTTGAAGCAGCCTCTATCACCTTTGATAGCCAAATTATGCCCAATTTGGGCCTAAGCTTTAAGAGCTGATCCATGTAGGATGACGCGCAACAAAAATTATCTGAAGAGTTCTGGAAAAGACCACATTATGAATTTCACAAAAATGTCAGTTTCAAGGAACTCAATGTGGGCAGCTCGGCCAATAAAGGTGTTCAAGCTCTTCGTCTGATTTGACTGGTCGAAGTTCACATCACATCTCATTAAAAGGCGGTTTTCTGATGATGGGGCTCGTATCTGATCTAGACAATGGTTGAGCATTTCGAGGAATACTTGTGCCTTCTTTGATTGATCACTAGCCGATGCTTGGCATAGCTCGATTCTAGCTGAGTGATACGGGACATACCCATCCTGTTGGGGAAAGCAACTAAGTGAACATGAACTTGTTTTATTTTAGAGATATAATAGTCAATCCGCTATTGTTAAATATACAATAGCGGTTCATAATTGAAAGCATATCGTTACTTGAGAAGATAAAAACCTCTAAAAATAGGATGGAACAATTCCCTGCTTTTAAATATTAAAGGCTATTAATGATCAGGAGATCATCCTGCTAGTCTGGGAAAACAGTTGAAACACCAAACTAGAAAAAAAGGACAGGGAAATTCTTATAGAACTTTTAATTTGACAAGGAAAAATAGATTACTTAAGAATTTTTTTAAGGTGAGTATGCATTTGATTGTTAGTATAGTGGCGGTAGTAACTCTTGAGGTGAGAGTGGAGATGCAAAACATAAAGGTGACCAAACGAGGCCATGGCACAAAGGTCTATCTATGTCTAATAGTCATTTTCTCTAAAGAAATGCAAGCCTCTTTTCAAAAAATATACCAAGAGAGCAATCTTTTTTCTAATAACTAAAAGATTTTCATGAAAAGCGGAGACGGGAGAGGAATGGCAGATCTTTTTTTGAATAGTAGGAAGGGGAAATCTTACAAACAGATAAAACACATTTCACACAAAACTACCTGCGGTGAGGATAACAGAATAATGTTTTTGAAGTTCTCCAATGTCTTCTGCTGCAAAAAGGGAAAAAAAGAAGTGTAAGAATAACTGCCTGTGGAGCTGAAAATTAAATTTAATATTCCTATGGAGGTCTGTGTAGGTCTGCAGTACATGGAGTCCAACAGCCGTAGTTTTGCTAATTATTATTATTATAATTCAAAAGAAAAATAGACCAGTAAACAGTGCAAACTGCAAAGTAAACATATAAACGATCCAACCAAATGAATCATGCATTAGAAGATTTCCCTTTTTCCTTTTGCACTGAGATGAAACCATAGGTCCATAGAAGAGTAAATTGAGCTAATAAAAATCATCAAAATAGAAGGACCACCACCTATAACTACCAATAAAATTGCTAAAAACTTCTCTAATATATATATATATAGATATATATATATAGAGAGAGAGAGAGAGAGAGAGAGTCCCCTTCCATGGTGCACACGGCGTGTGCACTTGGCCTTTAGGCGTTCATATCGACGATCCGAACCGTTCACATTGATCTACACATCTAAATTAGTCTAATATGTATAATCAAGTCATTTGAAATTCATTTGCCCATCCATCATGTCATTATAAAAAAAATGATATTTAGCCATATAATTTTGTAACACTTCAACGCATGAGCAAATAAATTTCAAATGACTTGATTTTACATATTTAGACTAATTTAGATGTGTAAACCTGAACGGTTCGAATCGTCGATATGAACGCCTGAAGACCGAGTGCACACGCCGTGTACCATAGGTGGTGCACAACGAAAGCTCTCTCTCTCTCTCTCATATATATATATATATATATATATATATATATATATATGAACGCCTGAAGACCGAGTGCACACGCCGTGTACCATAGGTGGTGCACAACGAAAGCTCTCTCTCTCTCTCTCATATATATATATATATATATATATATAAAACACAAAGAAAGCTATCAAGCGGCTCTCCTTCAATCCCCCCCTAAAATCAAAGGCTCAGATCTAACCTCATAAAACACATTTTCCCCCCAAAACTCAAATTCAAATCCCCCACCCAAAATAACTCCTTTATTTATTTAATTATTTCTCTCTCTCTCTCTCTCTCTCTCTCTCTCTCTCCTATTCAAAAAAATTTTGAAAATAAAATTTTTAAAAATAAAAAAATAAAAAATATTCAAAAAAATAAAAACTTATAAAATTATTTAAAAATTTAAAAAAAATTTAAATTATTTAAAAAAATTGAAAATTTTAAAAAAAATTTAGAAAATTTAAAATTAAAAAAATTTAAAAATTTAAAAATAAAAAAGTTGAAAATTTTTAAATATTTTAAATTTAAAACTTTAAAATTTTGAAATTTTGAAAATCTCAAAGATAATCCAATGTCGAACCCCAATCAAGAGGTCGTCGCTGACATCTGATCCGCTGATGATTCCGTATCGCTAACTCCCCCTCCACCAAATCGAGCGCGAATATCAAGCGACTCCGTATCGACGACTCCCCTCCACCAAATCGAGAGCCTCTATATGCGATACGACTCTAATTTTATCTCATTAACAGATTTCTCATTCTAATTTTAAATTTTGTGTGCATGGGATTACTCTGTTTTTTGCTGACTCAAATTGTGTGTGCATGGGATCTAAGTTCAGAGATGTATGATTGTTTTATTTTTGGGTTTAATTTTTTTAAAATTTGGTAATTTTTTTGATGAGTTTTTTTTATTGGTTTTGATTCAAGGTGTACGCAAGTGAGATGGATTGATTGATGGTCTCAATTTGGGCTTCCAAACCATAACAGAACATGTAAGTTGACCAGCAACCTAAAATAACTTGACAAATATGCAACATTAATTTCTTTACTACAAGAGAAAATACTATCGTGAAGTGTTCCCTTCACTGGTTATTAGAAACCATAGATAACATATAAAAACTTTTCGTGTATGTTTGGATATATCGGATTGGGATGACTGGAGTTTACCAGTGAAGGGTGGAAACTCTCCACTCAATAAAGACAGCCAAAGTAAATTTGTTATTTATCCATTTTAAAAAAAATTTATAAAGGTGCAATGGGGAGACAAAATGGAGATAAAAGAAATGATTAGCTTGGATTAGAGTTTTGAGAATTTCATGTATTTCATTTTGGTTGAATTAATAATAAGAGGTATTTCAATTGCAAACTGAGTCTCAGACAAACAAATATTTAGATTATTGGTATTGTAAATACCTTCACACCTGCACTTGCGTTACCATTGTATTTAGACATGCTCATAGTGGTTATGGGATTAGAGTAAGCTCTATAAAACTTATATGATAACGTCCTTGCATAACAACTATAAGCATTTAAAAGTGACGCTGAAGTTAAAAAAAAAATTATGCAGTATTTCTAACAAACTATATGCATTTCAGGTAAGTTCAAGCTAATAATCAAGAAGGCGATGGTTAAGCTTAAAGGTAGAATATGTTTGCTAATTCAATTGATTTGCTGGACCTCTAAAACTATTTTATATAATCAAACCAGGTGCACCGTTCCGAAGACGTGCCGTAGGCACGTGTCAACGAGCAAACCTAGTGTGTGTGTGTGTGTGTGTGTGTGTGTGTGTGTGTGTATATACACGAGCAAACCTAGTGTGTGTGTGTGTGTGTGTGTGTGTGTGTGTGTGTGTATATATATACACACACACACACACACTAAATATTAAATATAACAATTATATATATGCAATAGTATTGCCAAATTATAATTAGATTGCCAAGAGAGGATTGTTCGGAAAGAATGAACATTTACTGGCTTAATAAATATTACACAAACTGAAGGTTAACTTTTAATCTATGAGACTATGAGTAATAAATTGACTCTAGATTCCCCAAATGTTGACTAATAACTAAAAATGCAGAAATTGTGTTGATCTAAAAAGAAAAGAGATCTCAGTCATTGAACTATTCAGCTAAGATAGTAGCTATTTACCTTACAGAGCTTGTAAAAGAAGGTATTCTTCATGTCTGGATCATCACTGAAAGTAAGCTGATGAAAGACCTGAGTCTGCTTGAGTTTCTTCAACAGCCACAATCCTGAATTGAAAAGAGAATTTGAACTGTACCAATACCCCAAGTGCGGCCCCGATATCGATATATATGTATAAAGGTATTTAAGGAAAGGGATCATCAAAGTATCTGAAATGTTGAACACAGATTTTAAAGTGATATTTGAGATAGATAAATAGATAGCTGAGAAAAACATATATTACTTATGAGGGATAAAAGTGACCTGCTAAAGCAGTTCGTATAATGACATTTCCAATGGAATGCCCTACAAAACTAAGCTTTATATCTCTGCAACCTCCATATTTAGAAAGTCTGTCTATCTTCTTTTTAAGGAAAGTAGAGACCTCTTCGGCCAATCTGTTGCCCATTTCCCTGAAATCTCCAGATGTCTTTTCTTCATTACACTCGGACATTAGACATTCTGCTCCAGGATCTATCAAGAGCCACTGATTTCTTACTAGTCGTAAATCCAGATGATGTCCCTGTATTTGATATGTATTTAGGCACAAAGAATTCAGCCATGCTTACACCAAAGATGATGGATAGCATTTAACACTACTTCATTAGCTATACTCCATTTGTAACAAGAAAAAAAACAGTTGAAGCAAGGGTAGCTAAAAGGAATGCAATCACCAATATAAATAACAAAATCATCAAGCATATGCGGTGGTGTTAAAAGGGTCTCATAGCTACTTTGCTTCATATACTCTAGAATCTGATGGCAGTGGAGTTCATAATGAATGGTGTGGATCATCACGATCCACCAAGTGAGTATAATCAAATTTATATGAGCATTGCTTCTCAAAAAGGTGCGGACATGTCATAACTACTTGATTATTCATACTCTAGAATCTGAACTACTAGGCCTTTCATACTCTAAAATCTGATGATGTTAGGAGTTCAGAGTGCACAATTCATACTCTAGAATCTGAACTACTAGGCCTTTCATACTCTAAAATCTAATGGCGTTGGGAGTTCAGAGTGCACAGTATGGATGATCACTGGATCCACCAAATGTTAAAAATCAAAACATATGAAAGATAGCTCCTCAAAAAGATGTGTGCATACCGCATGAGAGAGAGAGTGTGTGTGTGTGTGCACTCGTACTTAAAAGAAAATATGATGTAAACTTAACCCTAGGTAGAGAATTTCCAAGAATATTAAAAGATTAAGTTTACCAACATGTAGCACCAATTAAGTTAGAAATTAAAACTAGTGACTGGTTTGATAGATTTTCAAGAAATGAACTAAGTTCGCAATCCCAATTAAATATCAAGCCGAAGATTCAATGATTAAAGTTAAGTATTCTTAGCAAGTAAAATATTCAATAATGATTCGTATGCTATGTGACAAGTAGAAGCACACACTCAATATTTGTGGACGACGGTAAATTCAGATAATATTCTAGAGATGATAGGCAGTAACACAAATAATGGAGGAATGGAAAGATCTTACCGAGGTTCGGTGGTGGAGACAGGGGCTCGTTGTTCTGTTGTGGGAGGAATCGGGTGAAGGCAGCGGTGATGAGGGAGCTTCAGGTTATTGTGGGGATGCGACATGGAGTTGGTGTTCAGTTAGCCTTCAGTGGTGGTTCGGCAGTGCGCATATGAGACGACGGGCGGCAATGGCGAAGGCTAATGGGGGCTTCGGCTGGTGATCAGGTTGGAAGAGAAGGGCGGTCGGTGTGGCCAGAGGGGCGAGAAAGGGGTAGCGGGTGGCCAGCGAAGAGAGGGAGAAAGGAAGTCGGAGGTTGGTGGTAGGGGCGGTGACATCGAGGTGGTTCGGTGGTGAGGTGGATCTGACGATGGGTTGTGGGTTTCGGGAGGAAGGTGAAAGAGGAAGAAGCAGCAGGAGAAAGGAAAGGGGATAGCGGCTGTAAGAAGGGTTAGGGTTTGGAGTTTGGATAAAGAATTTGGGGGGTTTGGGTGTAGTTTAGGATTTCTCACAAACCCTAATGATCTCTTATGATCTCACACACAAGAGAAGAATGAAGAGCAAAAACTCAACACACAATAAATTTTTAATCAATCAAAGCATCATTTTTCATTAGTCTAAAGGTCTATATATAGGCTCAAAACAAATCTCAAAACAAATGTTCAAATGCAGAAAATAAAGGGTGCAAATAGCAAAACTACTACATATGTCAAAACAACGAAAATTGCTGAAATGAAAATAACTAGGCTAATAAAATAATAAACCTAGACGATGTCTGCGCTTATAGAAGCGCCCAAAACGTCTCGAATCAATGTCCTCATCAAAATATTAGAGAAAATGAGTTGTACTATATTTCTAAATTATAAGTCTTTCGTCATCTATAAATGGTGGTGCAGTCTTGGCACATGCTATTTCACATTCATCCCTAAATAATATTATATAAAGGTGCTCCATCCTTCAAATCCAAGCTTCCTTTTCTTGGAATTAAATCTGTTCATTATTTAGATACCACGATATATAATTCAAAATGTTGTTTACACATACCCCTCAACATCCTTGTTTTCCATCGATCACATGTTTGGAGGATAGCATTTATACTCTCCACCATCACATGATTCACATTAAGAATATTAAAAAAAAATCCTTCTTTAACAATTAATTAAACTAGGCTGCAAAGCTATGTAACGTCTGTTTCTACTTACTGTCCTCGCGCACCAAATAAGCAATGCGACCCACCCAATTCATATCTTTCTGTGTGTTTTTCCCATGCTAGCTGCCAACAGCCCCTCCACCAAAAGCAAATTACTTCAACATGTTCACCAGCCTAAGCTCAACTCTAAGGTTTCTCCAACTGTCACTAACTAAATATAGTGACTACTAGCTCTTATTACATGTAGTTCATACTACAGTGTTTCAACAATTGTTCATTTTCCCCAAAAATTATCCCCCAACTAAATTATTCTCAAAGACTGAACTGGAATCAGACTGGCTTATCTTGGTCTTGGAGAATAGCCAACAAAGCATCACAAAATCGCCAATTTTGCATCACAGAAAAACATAAGTAGTCAAGGCAAATGTCTAGACCCTATAAAATGTAGTAAGGTGACGACTCAGCTCAGTGAGGAATGTACCTGAAACCCATGCACAAAGACAACCACCTTTAACGGTCGACCATTTCTTTTAGAGTTGGGTACAACTCTATCATGATGATCTTCAGGAACACCAGCAGAATCATCCTGATCCAAAGATTTAAACGATGAAGTATTCATGGAACCATGCAAGGGGGCACTCATGATATGCTGTTCTACGATAACAACAGGAATATGTGAAGGATCGCTAAAGATCTGCATGTCTTGGATAGATCTGTTATTGATCTGCACAAAAATTCTTCCTTTTTCAGATATCCAGTAATAACATTATTTTTATAAAAAAAAACAAGTCTGAATGTTAGTGACATCTCACTTTCATTTGTGCAATACTTTTCCTATGCAGTTCCGCACGTGAAATAGCAACTTGCTGCACACATAGACGAGATAGCAATTAAAACATGCCAAAATGGTGTTGCAGATTTTATGACGCAATGTAAAGTAAATCTGCTAATGCTGACAGTGAATCTGATAAGAAAAGTTGAGGCTCAAAAAGAATTACTTCATCATTGATTTTTCGTGAAACAACTTTCCCGAGGGAGTTTCGCTGAGAAGAGTCATCAGATGCACTTCTTAGATAGCGATGAGGAATGTCGATCTTCGAATGAACCATCCAAATTGACCACTCTGTCTTTCTATCTACAGCCCAAGCATCATAAAGATGTGCAATGATCTTCATTCTGTTAAACCTGGAGAGCAAAGAAAAAACATTTATGAACACTGTTGCAACTAAATAGTAACTCAATACCTTCATGAGATCTTACTCGGTATAAACACATAGTGCAGTTATATAAGAATTTCATGAACAAGATCCACAATTGACAAATTGACAACAGCAAGATGAACAAGATCCCAAAGGCAAAAAAGAAAAAATAAATATGTTTCGACTCTAGTGTAAATAATTGCAGCCCAAGGCAAGCAATACTAATGAAATCTATTTTGATATTTCTCAATTAGACATATATATGTCAGTATGTCCTTTTTCTTTAGGTTGAGAACCTGGAATTTTGTAGGAAAAGTCAGAACATCAGCTCCAAGGTGATATCTATGCCACACAAATTGATCATATATGTCGTCTAATCATATAATGGAAGTGAAGTTGTATGGCCCTCGCAGGTGTATGCTATGCCTATGCAAAAGAGCAAAACGATAGAAAATATTTTCATTTGGAATAAGCCAGTGGATATGCTACAAACTGTTTCTAGGATTAAGAGCAGTTCTGCTTATAGCAACATTTAGTTTATCGATCTCTTCAATAGAAATATTACAACATAAATTCTTTCCAAAGTCAACAAGCAAGGAACTCCTGTGTTGAACACACACATTGTAATAATTAATTTTTAAAAAGAACAAAATTCTTTCCAGTGGTTGGCAGAACTACAAAAAAAGGAATTCAAGCACAGGAAAGGTAAAAGTTTAAAGAGACAGAGATATGCAGCAACCTATGAAACTTCAGAAAGACATTCCATATGAACGAAAGTTGGGTGCCCACAGAGAAAAACAAATTCATGAGTTCCTCCTTAGATAGGGAATATAGCATGACATCATTCCCGACTTCAATGGTATCATTTGATTTCTGCATAATCAAAGAAAAGGCAATGCCTATAAATACTAACTATACAAATTTATGCAAAGAAAGAATTTTTACAGCACAGGTACCTCTAGAATATTATGTAGCATGCCAGCTAATTCACCAACTCCCTTCTTCCTAGAAAAGTCGGTGGTAGATGAGTCCGCACTCAAAGCAGCACTTGTTAATTCAAATCTACCAAGATTTAAGTCAAAAGCAGCTAACTCATCAACTGCCTCGCCAATTGATTGGCTGATCTTGCTAAGTTCCTCGAGGAGTAGCGCTCGAGATAACAGTAATGACTTGACGAGTTCGATCGCTCTTGAACTCAATGCCTTCATAGAAAACATCAGTGTTAAATTAATAGATACAAAGTGGCAAGTTGATTGGCACAAAAGCACTAGCCTAGAAGAAATTACAGCAACAAGACATGGTTGTGACTTTACGACTTTACTCCAGGCCTTTACAATGAAAGCGAAGAGACTTCACCACTTGCAACGCAATGTCATCCATGCCTTTTTCATACTGACCATTATTTTCCAATTTTTGTGAACTGAGAAGCATGTGAAGACTCAAATTTTGAAATTTTGCCATCCTCGAAACTTAGGAATTATGATTTGGAAAATAAAATATGGAAGTGAAATGGTGACCCATACTAGTTTGAATTGGAAACTATACTAATGGAATTGAAGGCGTAAAAAGATCACATGAAACTGAAAATATGCACATGACCATAAACATCAAGCCTCTACCCAGTAACTGAGTTTTTGTTAGGGTACAATGGGTCGGATCCTATAATATCCACTTATGAATCCACTAAGATATTATAGGATCCAGTCGGGATCCAAACCTACTAAAAAAATGAAGGACCCACTTAGGGATCCAAACCCATTTGTTTCAGAGTCAGATCGGGTTTCGGATTATCTTTAATTCAGTTTTTTTCAATCTTCATGATTTTTTTTTTACGATTAGTATAAACCAAATTAATAGTAAGTTGCTCACTGCATATTCAATATAATGAGACAAACACATAAAATTATAAATAAGAATTATATAACCCAAAAAATAATCTTATCTCAATAGCTAAGCACAAATTTTCCATTTCTTTAATAAAAGGAAATGACAATTTATCGTTGTGTATAAGCATGTCTGTATTGCCTTAACTATTGGCTTTGCAGAAAAATAAATAGAATATCTATTAGACTCTATATGCATTTAGGAATGTATATCTACTTCATTAATTTTCATTATTGTGCAATTGCCACTAGGGTCCAGTGGCAAGCCTCCTTGCTAGTGAACAAGAGGTGGGGGGATCGAGCCCCGCATACACGAATATCAAAAATCAAAAAAATAAAAAATAAATAAATAAAAGTATTACTGTCATGCGCTCAACAATATGTGTGGTGGGTGTGAATACGGCCTTGTACAAAACCACAACAAACCACAAAACAAAATTAACAAAAAAAAGAAAAGAAAATAGCAGTACTGTCATGCACTGAACAAAATATATATTTAGATATATATATATGAGAAAACGGTGCCCTATGGCATACGGGGAAATTTTCCTCCTATGGCACCCTAACAAACCTACCACCTCACAGATGCATGATAAGGTCTTATGAGTGTGTGTGTGTGTGTGTGTGTGTGTGTGTGTGTGTGTGTGGGAATGATCATGTGAGTCCCTACCTCTCCTCTTATTTTGACGCCTAATTTGTTAGCCTATTGATAGAAATCCCCCATGAAAAATCTGAAGCCTTCATCTTGCTCTATATGCTTACAATACCCTAAGGGTGTAGAATCAAGTTAATTGACATTCATTTGCCCATCCATCATGTTAGAAAAATAAAGAATTTTCACCCATACAATTTTGTTACATTGTAAAACATAAACAAATTAACTTCAAATAATATGATTTTACACCCTTAGGCTATCATAGGTATGTAGAACAAGATAGACGATTCGAATTTTTCATGGGTGGGATCACTTACAAGGCCTCAACATAGGCTATCATAGGATCACATATGAGATTAGTGGAGGTTGGGTACCACCCTACCTAAGAACCGTACACATTCGGTCATATTTGAAAGAAGAAGAAAAAGAAGAAGAAAAAAACGATCTATGCCATTGAAAATGATCTTCATATCATTAAATACAAAAGAATGCAAAATCACTAGATTTGCACATGTTTCGCTCATGCATTATGTGGCCTCATTTGTTTTATTGCAGAAAAACCATTCATTTGCAATAGAGGTACGAAAAACAGTAACGATATCAAAATGTCCATACATACACAGTGGGTTTTTTTTCCAGTTTAAACAGGGTTTAAACGGAAAAAATGGTTTTCTATTTTTTCATATTAAAATATTTAGAAAGATGAAAAATGAAGGATATAATATAGAAAATCGAAAAATAAACGGGAAAAATATGGAAAATGTCATATATTAAAGATGTCATCATATGAAATATCAAATGCTCAATAATAATAAATTTGATAGTTCCTAAGTTCATTGTAAATCAAGGAAATAAGCAAAATATAATGGGTTCATTATATGGAAAGACTCAGGTTGGGTTATAAGAGCATCCACAGTCGTTTTCTATATCTGCCATTTTGCCATATTATAGCAAACGATGCGCTGCAATCGTTTCTCATTTTACCATTTTATGGCAAACGTTCTATTCTCATTTCTCAAATATGAGAACGAAATGTAGTTTCTCAAATTATAAAGGACGGGATATCATATCCCGTCCCACCGATTTAATGATTATTTAATCGATTCAGACGGAACAACATATACCGTCTTAATAATTTTAATTATTTTTTTTATAAAAAAATGGTCGGACGGGGATACATACCCCGGACGGGATATGATACCCCGTCTCTCCCAATTAAAAAAGTTTTTTTTTTAATATTGCCTCAGATGGGGAATGATACCCCGGCCGGGGTATCATACCCCGTCCGTGAAAATGGGCACAGTGGTGCTTTTAATGTGATTGGGTAGGTTTAGTTATAGTAATTAGGTTTAGGTAGTGTATTAGGTAGGTTTAATTATTATTATATTATTTAATTTAGTTAATTAATATAGTTTAATAGTTAATAAGTAATTAACTTTTTTTAATTTATTTTAAACGATGAGACGGTATATCATATACCGTCCCTCGCTTATTTCTAAAAAAATGAGAAAGATAAAGCAAACGACCACTGCAGCAAACATCGCCATTTGCTATTACTGTAGCTGCCATTTTTTAACAAATGAGAAACACGACTGTGGATGCTCTAATAGAATTATTTGATAAAAATTCAAAACTCATGTCCAAAAATGGTTAAACAAAAAACCCTTTTAAACCTCGAACTGGTTTAGAGCCTGTCTAACCCGTTTTTCCTTCCTCCAAAATAGATGGTTCTGTTTTTAACCCATAAACGGAACGGTAGACTCAAAATTTGTTTAAACATGTTTGTTACTGTTTTTTGAAACCATGTTTGCAATCACGTGATGGATGAGCAAAACATGTGCTCACGTGATGGATGAGCAAAACATGTGCAAATCAAGTAATTTTGCATCACGCTATGAAGATCATTTTTAACAACATGGATTGTTGATCAGGTTTTTTTATGCCAAAATATTTAAATGGTTTGGAAGTCTTTACTTATGCATAATGTGGTCCAATTTGCGGACACTTTGTTATACTATTGAAATCATTCATTTTGCAACCACATGACCTAAGCGCAAATGACCTGCAAATGACTTTAGTCATTTGCACATGCATCATGTGCTTGCAAAATGAACGATTTCAATAGTATAACAAAGTGTCCATAAATTGGACCACATTATGCACTAAGTAGTTAAAATCCCCGATTACGCCCAATTAATCGCTAATCGGAGGCCAAGCAATTTATAATATTTCAATAGTTAGCGATTTAATTGGGTATAATCGGCTGATTAGTGGTTAATCGGCCAATTTTAAGTGGCCGATTAACCGATTAAATCACCTCCTCTAATTTTCATGCTTGTTTGCATTATTTGGGCTCAATCCGGCCCAAACTCATATTCAAATTCCTTCTGGTCCTCGCGCAAACCTAAATCCGACATGTCGCGGTTCTCTTCTTCTTCCTCGCCCAAACCCTAACCCAAACTGGTTCTCTTTTTCTTCCTCTAGAAAACCCAAACTTGGCCCGTCGTCACTTTCCCTGCGTCGTTGCATACTTGACCCGGCCCGCATCTGCTGCACCTCCTCCTGCTGCTCGCGCTGCTCCTTCCCGATTGTTTTTGTTTGATAGAACCGACCAGCAAACCCGACCCACATCCAGAATCTAAACTCAGCTCAAACCAAATACTCTCTTCTTTTTCTCTATAATTATATTTTTCTATTTGATAATTTCATAATAGTTTTATGTTAGGATTTAGGGTTGCTACATAATGAGGATATATCTTTACATATATATATATATATATATATATATATGTATGTATGTATATATATATATAAATGATTTTTCCGATTTAATCCCCGATTTATTTCCGATTAACCGATTCATCACTAATCACTCCTAGACCGATTAGTTCCAAAAACCGATTTAACTGCCCATATTTATGTATAGGTACCACTTAATTATTTTTACACATACATATTTTAGTATAAAAAACATTGAAAAGTGTGGATCTTCCATCAGGCCCCGTAGGTGATTCTAACCAGTTTGTATGAGAATTACCTCCTCTCTCTCTCTCTGTATATATATATATATATATATAGGAATGATCCAATGAGAAACATTTTTAGGTGAGAAAATAAGAAACAATCTTAGAGGTCGTTAGATCTAAGTACCATTTAATCAATGGTTATAATTAAAACACAAATAACCCAGTTTTTTTATAGTCTTGGTTCAACTTAATCCCTTCAACAACAAAAAACCATGGGTTTAATTCCCCCCCCCCCCCCAAAAAAAAATCAAACGGCTTTCCTCTCCCAAAAGTCAGTGCTCTCCATCCCCAAAATCATGGAGTATTCTTTTCTCCATCTCCCAAATCAAATCAGTTCTCTCCATCTCCCAAATCAAATAATTTTATTCTTCTCTCTCTCCCAAAATGTGATTTGATTTGGGAGATGGAGAGAACTAATTTAATTTGGGATGGAGAAAAAAACTCATGATTTTGGTGATGGAGAGCACTGACTTTTGGGAGATGAAAGCCTTTTGATTTTGTGTGTGTGAGAGAGAGAAGAACTAAATCCATGGGTTTTTTTAGGGATTAAATTGAACCAGGACTATAAAAAAACAGATTATTTGTGTTTTAATTATAACCATTAATAAAGAGGAACTTAGATCTAACAATCTCTAAGAATGTTTCTCATTTTAATGTTTCTCATTGAATCACTCCTCTATATACATATATATATATATATATATATATATATATATATATATATATATATATATATGCAAACTTTCCATTTTATTCTGTTTAAGGTAGATTTAACACTATTATATCCATTGAATTAGCTTTGAGATTGGTGAAAAGTATTTCGTCTCTTTCCAAGTGTATTATATGCACCAAAAAGTAACACCAATCTCAATGAATATCCTATAATAATAAAAGTGTTAAATGTACTTTTAAAATTAAATGGAAAGTGTGTAGTCCAACTCATATATATGTATATATGACTCTTCAAGAGAGCACTGTGCTCCCACGACCTTGGAGAGCACTCATTGAGAACGCATTGATAGGAATCCCCTACCAAATATCTGAAATGTTCATCTTGTTCTACATGCCTAACATAGCCAAAAGATGTGAAATCAAAGATATTTGACATTTTTTTGCCCATCCGCCATGTTAGTAAAAAATAAAGAATTTTCAGCCATACAAATTGTGACGTTGTAAAACATAAAGAAATGAACTTCAAATTACTTGATTTTACATGCTAAGGCTATCTTAGGCATGTATAGAACAAGATGAACGGTTCTAACTTTTTATAGGTAGTAATTAACAATTTTCTAGCCACACATTCACCTAGGCTCACAATATAATATATTCGCCACCTACTTTTCGTTTTTTAAAATTTGACCGGCTCCTATCTTAAAGCAAATGAAAGGTGCACAATGTGTTAACTACTACTTTATGAAGTTAATAGAAACTATGTAATTCAACTCATATGCAAGGGAGTGATCCCCTGGGAATTAATCTTATAGCTTAATTCAGAATCCAATACCCGCCAACCATTATGAGTCGTCAGATATGAAATTTATTAGATCCAAAGGCTCAAAAATCTTCACTTAATCTAAAAGCGGAAAAAAACCACAAATAACCCAAGGTTCGGTTCACTCGCAAGAAAACCAGACCGCTTCTTCTGCAGCCATCCGATCTCCCAAAATGTGCGCTTTGATCGCTCCACGATTCGCGCTCATCATAAAACATAAGCGAAGATAGGGTCAGAATTCTGCAGCTATCCGATCTTCAAAAAATGTGCGCTATGATCAATCCACGATTCGCGCCCATCATAAAATTTAAGTGAAGGTGGGGTCAGAAATCTGCAACCGTCCGATCTCCCCAAAATGTGCGCTCTGATCAATCCACGATTCGCACCCATCATAAAACTTAAGTAGATATTTGGTTTGGGATTGAACCGGGGTTTTTTTCAGTTTTTTTGGGTTTTTTTTCCGGCTTCCTGATGCGTGCCGATTCAATAGGATGACCTTTAGATCTCTGCAGAAAGAGGATCTCAAACTAAGCTATAAGATCAGTTCTTAGGGGGATCACTTCTCTCTATATATATATATCTATATATATAGAGAGAGAGAAAGAGAGAGAGAGAGAAATGCTCAATTGCAAATGAGTCCCGTGCAAATGGGTATGCAAATCACTGAAGTCGTTATTTCCAACAACGGCTTCAGTGTTAATATAACCTAAGTCGTTATTCCCAACAACGGCTTAGGTGGTTTGCACACTGTTTGCACATTTCAATAGCATTTGCAATGAAGCATTCCTTATATATATATATACTAGATTTGCCCGTGACCACTTGCCTACGGCACGTCTTCAGAACGATACAACATATGAAAAGTCTTGTAAACAGTAAATCAACAATTATGTAGCTGAAGTTTGAATAGTATGACAATAATTAGTTGTAAATAAAAGTCCATGTTTCCATTAGTATATGGTGAAAATAATTATAAATTGGGGTACAAAAGTCCATGTTTCCATATATATATATATATAGAGAGAGAGAGAGAGCGAGAGAAATAATTAATTAAATAAATGAGTGGTTTTGGGGGATTTGAATTTGAGTTTTGGGGGGAAATGTGTTTTGTGAGGTTAGATCGGGGCCTTTGATTTTGGGGGGATTGAAGGAGAGCCACTTGCTAGCTTTCTTTGTGTTTTATTTTATATATATATATATATATATATATATATATATATATATATATATATGATCCGGTGAAAACTCCTTTGATGAGGACCACGTGAATTTTTTTTTGGCATAAACTGAAAAATCAGAAACATTCATTTTGATCTACATGTCTAAATGAATCTTAAGAATAAGAGATCAAGTCATTTGAGAATTGTTTGTCCATACATTTTAGTGTTACACATTGTATGGCTAAATATTGTTTTTTTTTATAGTGACATGATGGATGAACAAATGAATTTCAAATCACTTGATTTTATATTGCTAAACTAATTTAGTCATTCTAATCAATGTGAACGTTCGAATGATTCATGTGATGGCTATGCAAGGATTTCTAATGAAGTTTATTGTGAGAACGGTTCTCACTGAATCGCCTCCCTCTATGTGTGTGTCTTCTCACATAATTTAGTGTGTGTGTATGTATCATAAAGCGATCTGGTGGAGAACCATTATCACGAAAGCTTCTTGCGAACTTCATGCATAGTCATTGCAAGGATGATTTGAACCATTTACATTGATTAACATGACTAAATTAATCTAGAAATGTAAAATTAAGTCAATTGAAATTCATTTGTCTACACATCAAGTCATTATAAAAATAACGATATTCAACCATACATTTTTGAACACTTCAATACATGGAAAAACGAATCATACATGACATGATCTCTCATTCAAATTGATTAATCGTATAAAACTATCACATATGTTCACTAAATTATGTGATTAGATACATATTCATAACCAGATAAGTAGAATCAACTAAATATCTAGCCAGATTATATTAACATTTATTCTGTAAGATAAAATGAAATGCATAACTCTATTCCAGGCTTCCAGCACACTCAATGTGCCAAGGACTTGGCTCGCATAAGTACCATAAAAAATTAATACAAATTAAGCAGTTAACATCATGATGAGGACATCAATTCTGTTTAGTTTATTTTGAGATTTAGCCCTATGTAGTAGTTTTACAATTTGCACCTTTTTCTTTTATGCATTAGAATATTTTTTGAGATTTTAGAATATTTTGAGATTTTTAGCAATATTTGTTTTGAGCCTATATATAGACCTTGAGATTAATGAGAAGTTATGTCATTCTTGTTTAAAAAAATTATTGTGTTGAGTTTTGCTCTTCATCTCTCTTTTTGTGTGATACAATTAAGATCCAATTTTAAGGTTTGTGATAAACTCTAAATCTACCAATAAAATTCCCAAATTAATTAACCCTAATCTATCCTTCTACAGCCGCCTAAGGGTGTAAAATGAATAGGACGGTCCGTCGACCGTCCAAGTCCGGCTCGAGAAATGGCCCGACCGTGGATCGTCCGAACTATTATACGAACCGAACTTGAAAAATTATTAGGTCTGATACTTTCCCAAGCTTGAGCCGGACATAAGCCCATCCAAGTATTATTGCGGTCTGATGCTTTACTGAACCGAGTCCAGACTATAAAAATTTTGTCCGACCTGGATCGGGCCGGACATAAGCCCGTCCGAATAGAATTTCGGTCCGAGCTTGAACATATGGTTGTCTGGTCCGGTCCGGTCTGATTTACAGCCCTACAGCCGCCTATCCCCAATTTCTTCTCTTTCCCCTTCTTCGTTCCCGTAACCCGTCAACTGAGCTCCCTCTTCCTCATCGCCTCCACTTCGCAACCTCAACAGCACCCGCGAAACCACCTCCTCATCTCTTCGTCAACCCCAGTCATGCCACCATCGCCAACCCCACCTCGCAGCCCCACCTTGCGACTTATTGATGCCCCAAGTCCATGTCCTGCCGTCGCCAGCCCCACCTCTACTGCTCCAGACCCCGTTGAACCTCCTCCCCTGCCATTCTCCCTCACCGACAGCACCACCCTCGTCATCAACCCTGTTGCTGCCGCCTTTCCTTCAACCGATCGTCACCACTGCCCTGACTAAGATTGACGTCGCCGCCCTCCGAAGCCACCTCGTTGCCGACCTTAATCCCTGCTGCCCATCGCTGCCAGTCGCCACTCCCCTCGTCGCCGTGTCGTAGCCATCTTCGTTGTCCACTACATACTATCTGCAACCTCGGTAAACTCTTTCCACTTCTCAAATATTTGTATTATACTGCCTTATCATCTCTATTATATTATTTGATTTATCTGTCGTCCACAGATATTGAGAGTGAGAGTTTCTACTTGCTAAATAGAATACAAATCAATATTGCATCTTTTACTTGCTAAGAACGCTTAGAAATATAATTATTGATCATTAGAACTGAATTGTTAATTGGGCATGTTAAACTTAATTCAATTCTTGAAAATCCATCAAACTGACTAGCTGCTTTAATTTCTAACTTGATCTGCATTACATGTTGGTAAAGCTAATCCTTTAAAATTCTTGGAAATTTTCTATTTAGGATTAAGTTTTATATCACATCATTCTATGAAGGATGAAAAAGGTTTACCAACACATCCAATAATGTTAGGGTGCAGTGGCCAAGAGCTGAGAAGTGTAACTAGGCAATCTTTACAAGTAAAAAAAATTGAAGTCATATGAGAATATGGGTATGATACAATAGCAAGACTCTACCAAGGTTATATCACCTGTGACAACAGTTACATCAGACGTTGTATCGTTTGGGCATGCTAACGTTACTGAAACTAGTCTTTCAAACATTATTGATCCGCTAGATCAACATAAATGTATCTACCTTATTCAATATCTGGTGTTATAAGAGAGAAAAAATGTCATAGACCTTTCGGTTAGGGTTCAAAGTTCAAACCCAAACCTGATGAGACTCTAACTCGTCGTATAAAGAGAGAGAAATAGGTAAAAATATCAGCTAAAATACCACATCGTCTTTCATCCTTATCGCTTCTTCTCCCAAAAATTGACCACACCATTACTCCTTTCTTTATAATTTATTGTGTAACACGCAAATGAGATGTGGTCCTAGGGGTTATTATTTATTGAACATGTGAAGAAGAGATTTACCTGTAATTTTTTATTAAGCCAATTGTTTCAATGAGTGTATATATAAAAAAGAATAATTAGCATCTCCGTGATAAGCAAACAATAAATGAAATATTATTTTAAGTATCACGAGAAGATTGCTATATGGATTGAAGAGATACCTTTTAACTTGTCTTCAAGTATTATTTCGAAAAATTCTTTTTCTTGTCTTCAAATCTTTAATATGTAGATATCTTTATTTATGTATTAGATTTCATGTAGTCAATTGTACATTTTGGTTATAACAATTACTAGCATTAGGTTGCTTGTATTTGTAATATATAGTGTAAAGGTCATCAAAATCACAATTATGATATATATTTTCATTCGAAATGTTAACCCGATATTGTTTAAAGGGTAAATTTCAGTAATCCTACTGTAGTTTATTCCTTCGGCAGTTTACCATAGTGAAGTTTTTTTTTGGGGTTTTGGCCTACTCCGCCTGTTTTGAGCAATTTTTACTGTGAAATGTCTAAAATACCCCTATTGGTTCAGAATAATTGTGATCTTTGTTGACATGTCAGTAGGGGTATTTTAGACATTTCACAGCAAAATTGATCAAAATAGACGAAGTAGGCCAAAACGCCAAAAAAACTTACTTCAGTATGGTTAATTGCCAAAAAAATATTTCAGTATGGTAAACTGTCAAAGGTATAAACTACAGTAGGGTTAATTGTAATTTACCCTTGTTTAAATATCGCCGATATATCACCGATATACGGTATCCGATATGTAAGTTTGTCTTACGATACAATACCGATATCCGATATTTAAAACATTGGACTCTACAGGTATGAGTCAAGACATCCCTTTAGCATGATATGTTATAGAAACGTCCTAAAATCTATAGAACCAACAAACTATAAGAGATAGGAGTATGAGATAACACTTACTTGGTCGAATTCATCAAGATGTTTCCCGCCCGCAACGTGAGGCTTGCTAAAATATTTAGTGATGGAAAATCAAGTTAAAATTAAACACATAAAAATTTTCTTGTAAACAGGTAATTCACCATAAATACTCAACTCGTCACAAACCTGGATACCTTCTTTGAAGGTGAGGAAGTACCAGCTTTTAGAAGGGCAACGTGTACGCTTAAATCAACCAGCACCGCATGAAACACGTCAAAATGGACAGGGCAATATGAATGCAAACCTAAAAGTGCTTTGGGAGGAATACGGAACTCGTGGATTGCAGCAACATATGCATCAAGAGAAGCTTGCATGTCAAGGCTGTGATATCAATGGAAAAGATTCAGTTGTGATTTTACCTTATAGATGATTTTGCAAACTACATGAATCGTCATAGAAAAACGAATAAAACAAAATTCACATATAAGTAAGATCAGTGTAAGACCATGATTGTTCACTCACCCATTTTCCAGTAAAGGAGAGTACAAAAGCTCAAATTTTAGTAATACTGCTGAAGAGGCTGGCTTCTGGAAATTAGACAAACATTTATATTAAAAATCCCTATGGAGGAAGTGAAAACACTTTGCAACAAAATTAAACTGCAACTTTTACGTGCTAACCTCATGTTGTGCAAGATTTAAATTAAAAGAGACCATAACTGACAAAAGAACGTCCTGCCTAGCATATTTGATTCTGAAGGGCTGAGTGGAAAAACTTTGTTCAGCATCATCTATCCTCCAAACACCATAAACATCTTCCGAAGATAAATCAGGAGCTGCACAATCCACCTAGCATGTCATTATCTATTAGGTGAAGTTCAACTAATAGTAAAAATAATAATAATAAATATTTATTAAGGGCTAAGTAGTATATAACATTGTTGTCCATGTTACATAGAACATCAGTCATAAAATTATATCAAAACCTTAATGGAGCATGCAGCCACACATATAAAAACAACAACGAAGCCTATATCGTAAAATATATCAACATGTCCGACCCTGTTTTAATGAAAAGACTTGGAGGAAGAGGATGAAAGATGGTAGATGATAGATGTGAAATCTCATAGGTTAGCAAGTGGACATGTTCCTTACGTAAACATCAATATGATACTAACAACAACAGTTCTCTTGCAAGCTTTGTTCGATTGCAGGACCTAAAAACAGAAACCATCACCAATAATTGAATGTTAGGCATCATTCACCATTCACAAATACAACAAATTTGAATCCCAGTAGTCAACCATATTTAATTCCTGCATAGCACTGAGAAAGATGTTTGCAAAATGTACAAAATTTGTTTATCAATTGCCAGCCAATTCTGAAGTTGTCCCTGTCATCAACTAGTACAGTAACCATCATAGAGTTCACTGATGATATTCATTGACTCTGATGGAATTAATCCAAAAATAAGCCTACATAATAGCAAATTGGCAATAACTCTCAAACTTTTCCAATATAAAAGCTTAGATAATGATTTACAGATTTAGTAACATAATCAAAATCTAACAAGGAATAAAGGATTAATTGGAGAACATCTGCAGCAGCAGCAGGAGCAGCAGCTAAGCAATTTTCTCATCAAAATGGAGTTGGCTCTAGAGTACAATTCTGGAGAAAGGGATCCATGTAATAATTGATAATATTAACAATCAGTTATCAACATACCAAATTTCATAGAAAATATAGATAAACATTTGGTAAAATTATAAATACATGGGTAACTATATTTCAAATCACATAAAGACTCAACCTTAAACGAATTTTAGCATGTACAAAAAGATGTATGGTGCAGATTACTTTGAATTCCTGAGTACCAATGCCGGCTAAGTCTCCTTTCACATGCATTGTTGTAGTCAAAGAGGCAACATCAAGTTGGAGCCATCAATGAAGTCGATAAGAAGTTACAGTTGGAGGTTGAGATCATCACTAATATTGGAATATTTCGAAATTCATGAACTTATTAACATTCAACAGATCAATAATGCATTGCCTCAAATACCAATAGATGTATCTATCAGTCCATCAGGCCGTGAGTAAGGATGTTTGCATTTTATATTCAGTCTTTTTGGTTACTCCCAAATTAATATATAATAAATCAAATTAAGAATTATGCATCTCATTCCTAATACCTTAGATTAAGACTTGAATCCTTATCTTTCATATGGATGCAAAAGAATTTGTAATGGGATTGCCACATTAACAAATAGCAATTCCGTGGCAGTTAGAATTTTGTATTGGGAAAATGGTTATCTATTACAGCCAGGTGATAGCAATAAGTACATATTTAACAAATTGACACGAAGGTCCTATATATCACTTGGTTGGCTACAAGCATAAGAGTGTAAGATGCATAAAGCTAGTTAAATATTTAGATTAGTAGCCTACGCTAAATGCAATGATTTGAATTTCAGTCAAGTTCGAATTGGTCACTACATTGGATTTTTCTGTAGCCTAAGTTTTGGCAATTAGTGAAATACTACATGCCTCTCTCCTTAACTAAATAGAGATTTAAGAAAAGATTATTTAATTTTTCTTCTGTTGAATTTGAATTTAAATTTCTGGTGGATTTATCCAATAATGCATATTTGGAGTAGATAAGCTTTAAACGTGGAATGAATAATGTCTTCTTAGATATTTATATAAAATTGCCAGAGTCAGATCAATTAAGTGTGTGTGTATATTTTGCAAGTGCATTACATGTAATGATGTTCCACCCTCAGCCACAATACTCCATTTGGAGTAATAATAGCAAACACATGTCACTACTTATAGTCCCAATAGAAGTGCTTAAGTTTCTAGATAAAACACAGACTAATATTGATGACAATCTTACTATTTTATTTACCAAATTGTGCGCCACATGTTGTAAATATTGCTACTTTTACACCAACAAAAGAAAATACATGTAACAACCATAGCAAGCAGCACACACACTTTTCACCCCGTAAAGGGGATTAGTGCAAGTGGCATTCAAACATCCCACCTCTTGCTCACTAGCGAAGATGCCAACCACTATACCCTACTCGCACTTGCTATCTGTTCTCTTTCCATCACCAAACAACATGAGAACAAACGTTCGTTAAATCAAGATCAACTAATCCATCCATTCCATTACCACACTCAACACACATTGCAACCGCTCACATTAATCAACCAAGTTGCAAACACTACAAACTTCCACACACACACAAAACACTGACTCATCAACAAATTACCTTCATATTGCACAACCCTCGACGGTGTCCCCCGAGTCTCCCGGCTACTATCCTCCCACCTCATACTTATCTTCAACTGATACCACCTATAAATTTCCACCCAACAACAAATCAAGATCTTTAAAAAAATCAACAAAATTCTCATAATTTTTTTAAAAAAATATAGGGAATTACCCTTGTTGAAAGAGATCGAGGTTGTGAAATCGGTGAACGTAGATGGCGATCTCGTGCATGGTTTCCAACATATCGGGCTCCCTGAATTGAATCCGCCTCGGTCTTGGCCTCGATCTGGGTACCAATCGCTTCGAAAATTCGTCTGGATGATCCAAACCGATTAAGCATCTTAGTCGCCGAAACATAAGTGCTCGGCGAACGGAATCGGGGACGAAGCTCGCATCTTAGAGCCGGGGATTCGCCGGAATTCGCATTCGGCGAATATGAAGGGGAAAGATTGGATTTTTGGTTGGGAATTTCTAGGGTTTGCAAAAGGGGGGTAAATTTTAGGGTTTTGGTTTTGGATCGAAACGGAGGAGAGAGGACGAGGGGGAGAGGATCGAAACGGAGTTGTTATTTTTGTTTTGTTTTCTGTTCATATGACGAGTGAGCGGAGATCGGAAGAGAGAGAACAAAAATGTAGTCATTTTTACAGTTGACTACCCTGATATATTTATATTTCCAAAATGCTTTAAAATTCTCAGATTATCGTTATATAACTAGAGACTTGAAATTGCCTGTATCGACTCTATCCGTTCACGTCAAAAAGAAATTGCCTGTATCGACTTGAAATCTTAACCGTATGCTTAAAAAGTATTCACTTAAACCTATGAGATATGTAAAGTTTTCATGATATTTGTCTCAATTTCAAGTGGTGATCAAACTATTTAGGCATTTATCTAGCTGGCTCAACTCATTGCTAAGAGTATCTCAAAGGGCTCTCTAAATTGGTTAGGCATTGTAAATTTGGCTAGCCTCCTCTAATTTGGTTCTCCAATGGCTAGCCAAATTGGGTCACCATTTTGCCGAGCGTGAACAGTAATGGGCAAAATGGAAAGCGAGAAAGGGGACTCGGCAAAAATATAAAATTGGGGAAAAATAAGCTAACGGCTAGAAATCAAACCGGCTAACTTCAATTTTTTCCTATAGACTTGTTAAAAAACCAAATTGCTTTAATACCTTGAAATTTTGATATTGGTGTTACACGTTCCATTGGACTTCAAAAGCTCGCCGCTGGACCCTCGAAGAACCCATCTCCGACGCTTCCTCTTGGCTTCCGAATTTCCATCATATTCTTCATCTTCCTCATTAAGGTGTGAATCTTTTAGAAGTTTTGAGAAGGTTCTGATATGGTATGGGTTTGGTTGGGTTTTAATAGCTGATATGGTATTGGTTGGATTGGGTTTTAATAGCTAAAATGGGCTATATTTAATTAGTTAATTAGGCGGACGACCCGCCAAAGCACGAAAGGCATGATAATTCAGAAAATTAGATTCTTAACAACACGGTGATATATTTATACAAAACTTTCCAAAAGTGGAACAAATCTTAGAAGTGCGTTCGAAATTTGGAAAGATTGACCCGCTAGTTCTCTTATTTTGCACAAAAGAACCTTAC
Source organism: Hemerocallis citrina (assembly GCA_017893485.1). NCBI lineage: Eukaryota > Viridiplantae > Streptophyta > Magnoliopsida > Asparagales > Asphodelaceae > Hemerocallis > Hemerocallis citrina. Next base: position 211,911,297 of record CM030368.1, read on the forward strand.
CAAATCCAGCCTATGTTTAATCAGTTAATTAGTTGGGTTTTAATGAAAAATAATAAAATATTGGCTAGCTGGTGAATTTGGCTAGCATGGTTTGAGATGAAGCAAAATGACTAGCTAAATTCAGTAGACAAAATAACTATTTGGACAATTTAGGTAGTCATTTTGCTAGTGTCCTTGGAGATGCTCTAAGGAGAGGCACAGAGAGGGGGAGAAAGGAACACATGTGAGAGGCAAAAGATAGAAGGGTTTTTAACATATATACCTCTAACAAATATGACAATATCATATATATCTTTTACAATTGTGTATTTTTGTATATGCCCACGACAATTTGGATTTTATTTCATATTTACTTATATGTTAGATATCACTAAGTTAGCCATGATTTTACCTTTACAAGGCAAATAGAAATCAAATTAAAAGATCAAATTAGAAAATACTTAACACGAAACTTATAATCTATCACTAAAAAAAAGATTGATGGCAAATTTGGATAAGTAGCGTAAGAAAAAATATGTAGTTCTCAAATATGCACAGTTAGTTTATCATTTTTTTGAAGAAAAATGAAGAATTTTTAGAAGAGTTAATGAATCTTGGCTAGATTAATAATTGTCCGAATTTACAAGAATGAAGAAGATAAAATTTCAATGGTAGAGAAGAAAATATTTAAGTCATTTTTCATCAAGTTCATCAGAAAAAACTGAAAATTCTTCATCGTTTTGAATTTTTTCAACTATAGGGATAATTAAAATAAGTGATATATATTATTGGGGACAAATATGAAAATATATATTTGTGAAGAATATACATGATATTCATGCATTTGTTAGAGACATATATGATAAAAATTCAAGATAGAAAATGATAATAAGTGTAGAGGAGAGAGAGGGAGAGGTCAAGAGGAGAAGGTAGCTTGTAAAGATTAATGAAACTAGTATAATGCACGTGCGATGCACGTCTATAAAAAAGTTTAGCTATTAAATTAAATGAATTTGCATATTTTGATTTGACGTGCATGACACGGGGATGTTTAGTGGATGTAGTTTGCACGTATATTGCACGGGTTTGCTCAGTTACAAAATTAGGGTTTGTTTGTTTACAACCCAACTCTCCCATTAAAATAGTAGAGATAGTTCTGAGAATTGAGGGATCTGTTTTTTTATATTAAAATTAGTAAGACATACAACTTTTTGGTTATGTATTTTATTAAAATCTCTACTATTTTAATGGGAGAGTTGGGTTGTAAACAAACAAACCCTAATTTTGTAACTGAGTAAACATGTGCAATATACGGCAAACTAAATCCACCAAATATATCCGTGTGATGCACGTGCAGCTCCTAAAAAATAGTTATTTTAGCAAATGCCCCCATTTAAAATGTGAAAATTAGCATATACCCCCACTATTTTTAAAAACTAAGAAATACTCCTATCTCTAATATTATAATGGGAGAAGACCTTAGTGTCATTTGTAAATATTTTGTCAATCTACCAACCCGTGCAATACACGTGCATAACTATTATAAATGAGGTTCTAAGTTCAAATCCAGATTATGTCTAAATTTTTATTTTAAAAAATTATATTTATTAAGACGTGCATCGCACCTGCAAATTACTAGTCCTTTTAATTAACGTAAGGGGTCTTCAATTTACCGTCAACGATATTATTATAATTTTTTTTAAAAAAAATTAAAGTCAGTAAGACATCCTGTGGTGTATAATTATGTGGATAATATCACAACACATAGTAGGCAAATTAAGAAGTTGATGCTTGAGTTGTTTGACACATTATTTGTCACCATGCAGTGGAAATGGAAGCGTAGATGCAGAACATTAATATATAGAAAGTGACTTGTTTGATCCCACACAAGTCATAATCAACAATGAAAACTGCAAATAGCGGACAAATGGAACGGATCTGGAAGATAGCAGTAGCGATAATCCTGTAGAGTCTATAGATAGATCGAAACGACTTATGCTTTCAAAATATTAATTATAGATTTTCAACATCAATGCATACAAAATTTTCCTTCTCATTCATAATTGGACAGGATATACGGAAACAAAGAAGTCACTTAAGCTGAACGCGGAGGAGTAGACTAGCAAGTATTTTATGTTTGTTCTTTAGTTGCAGTTCAGAGGTTTTATTAGGAGAGTATTAAGCTCCCATTTTGAATGTTATGTTGTACTTTATTATTTCGTTAATTATCATTAATGAAATGATGTCTTGTATATAAAAAAAACAATGAAAACTGCAAAGTTAAACAAATGAGAACCATCCATTTTGTAAGTGCCATTATTAGAGACAAAACAAGCAATAATTCTTGGCCTATAAAGTGCTCCAACGTGTAGAAGTAGAAACAAGTTCTTAATTTGAGGACTTCAGCTGAATTATTCATGAAATATTGCAACAATTTTGCCCAGTGCATGACCTTACTCATGGTGCCAATGAAGAGAAGACATTTCTTGATGAGTACAAGTTTGAATTTGTTGTCGACATTTTGAGAATATCCAGAGTATTACATCTCATGATCTCACTACGTACCACCTTAATTTATTTTAGATTTTAATTAACATTCTTTAACATTGTAAATGGTACAACTTGCTTGAAATAAAATTGCGCTACAACACCATTTTGAGGAACGGATGGGAAAATTGCAATAAAATATATAAAACAAGCCCATGCAAAAATAATCCGAACAAAAAAGGGCAATGCTACACCTATAACTTATTCTGCAACCTATACTCCTTACATCTCAATGTGACACTCATCAAGTAGAAATGTATAGTAGACACATCCACTAGATGAGTGTCACATTAAGATGTAAGAAATGGAGGTTATAGAAAAAGTTGTAGGAATAGATTTATCCAACAAAAAACTAGTTTGATCCTAAAATCCGCATTTAAATTTGGGTATGTTAACTCTCTTTAAACAGAAGTCACGCGACTCACGTGACTTTACCACACACCGGCTTCTTCAGTTCCCCTCAAATTTCCCGCCATGTGAGCCTTAACCCTCTGACTTACTAGAAGGTTCTCCACTAATGTCGTCGAAGTCAATCACCAGCAGCATCGAGGTCACAGTATGGTGGGACTTCTATAACTGCGGAGCCCTAACCAGGTCGATCTGGACCAGATCGTGGGTCAGATCACCTCCGCCCTTCGATTTGCCAGAATCCACGATCCAGTCTGTTAGGAAGTGTGGCCTCAAATACACGTAGGCACGAGTTGAAGTTGGAGAAAAGGAATAGAAGACGCAAAGCAGGGAGGAGAAGACAACAATGCAGTAAGAGAAGAATGATAGATGAAGGGGTTGTGGTCAATTTCAGTGGGGTGCGATCGACTGACTTGGGCTACTGTGATTCTAGAGAGTGTGACAATCGACCGCATAGTCGACTACCTGGCTATCTGGTATGGCATGGCTTAATTGCAGGTGCGGTCGACAGCGAGCGGTGCTGTATATTATGTTTGAGATACGAGTTTTGGGTCCAATGAACTGTATTTGTGTATATTTTTTAGGGTTTTGCTTGGTGGATATATATATATAGTAATAAATGAGAACTCTAGAAAAAAGAGAAAACATAGAAGAGAGAATTGGTTAGTCGTTATCATTGTACAACTTTAAGAGAGGTGAGTGCTGAGTGCTTCAAAGGTGAGAGAGAGAGAAAGAGATTGAGAGTTTTGATCTCTTTGTAATCTTTGTATTTCATGATGAATAAGAAGATTTTATTATCTTTACATATTATTTTGTTCATTTGGTTTTGAGATCTTGCGATTATTGTGGTGGTTTATTCTTACTATACCTAGATCCTGGACGTATCTATTTTTTGTAGTGTGTGTGTTCACTACTAATCGGAATGGATTTAACGACATATCTATCCCGGCGTCTGGGCCTAAACGCCGCTATAGGTTGTCATTATAATTTTGTTTTTAATAGCGAGCCTCTATGACGGCGGTGATATATTACGCCGTTATATATTATATATATAACGGCGGTTTTATATATACACCGCCGTTACATATCACAAATAGCTAGTCCCTGTTCATTTCCCCCAAAAACGCTATTCATTAAGCTATTCATTTACCCTAATCCTCCCCCGCTCCAAACTTCATTTCCCCCCAAAAACCCTGCCGATCGAATTAATCCTCCCGCTCCAATCTTCATTTCCCCCCAAAAACCCTGCCGATCGAATTAATCCTCCCGCTCCAATCTTCATTTCCCCCCAAAAACGAAATTCTTCTAACCCTAACTACTCACGCGCCGCTCCAAAATCTCTCTCTCTCTCTCTGACCAGTCGCGCCTCTCCCCATTCAGCTTCGTCGCCCTTCTCCATTCAAGAAGAAGCTCCTTGTGGATTCATTATCTATTTGATTGGTACATTTCACATCCTCTTAGTTCTGATGTCAATTTCAATTTTTCGGGATTAGGGTTCTCTTAGTTCTCTTAGTTCTGATGTTAACTTCTCTTAGTTCTATTATCTATTTGATTGGTACTTCTCTTATCTATTTGATTGGTACTTCTCTTAGTTCTGATGTTAACTTTGCTTAATTTGAAATGGTGGCCATCTGAGAAGTGTGATTATGGGACTTGTAGTTGGGGATGTGGGTTTTTGTTTTTCTTTTGAAATGGTGGCCATCTGAGAAGTGTGAAATGGTGGCCATCTCCTAAATCTCGTGAGCTTTTTTTTTCTTTTCAACACAATCTTTATTTTTTGGGGACATTGTGGTTTTGGGGATGTGGGTTTTTGTTGGCATTGGTGATTGAATAATGGGTTGGTTTGTGATATGGGATTGATTGTCTTGATTTGGTAGAAATTTGTTAGCCTATTTGCTATAATGTTATCTTTTAGTTGAATGATCTTTTGTATGAACTGAGAAAATATAATAGTTGATTGTTTTATATTTTGATTTTAGACAAATTGCTATGTAGTTTTCCCCAGATTTTCCTTTTTTTTATTATATTTAAAGATAAATAAAAAAACTTATACTCAAAGAGGATAACCCAGATTTTAGTGTTGCTTGTACTATTGTGATATGGGTTGGTCTAGACAAAACAATCCCATATCACAATAGTACACTGTATACTGTATTGTGGAAGATTTTAACAGATTTTAACAGATTTTAGCAGATACACTGTATATGTATTGAGAAGTATATTAACCCAGACATTGTGGAAGAGAAGTATATTAACCCAGATTGGTTTGTGATATGGGTTGGTCTAGACAAAACAGAAACACAATTAAATGAGCATGAATCGCATGATTCATCTTAAGTCTATTATACATGGGAAAAATCAGAAACAACTGTGGAAGATTCTGCCACAACAAAACAAAATGAGTACTTAAAACTTCAATCAATTAGATAAAGCTTAGAGATGAGTTAAAAGGTCTCTCAGGGAAAATGATTACCTGGTCACAACACACAAGTTTTTGTTTTTCTGAAACGAAAATGATTACCTGGTAATATTGAAAGGATGACCTAGATACAAGTCAAGTTGCCTTGAATAGCAGCTTTGTCTTTTTGTTCTGGAGACAGATGTTAGTGTCAATTTTTGAGTCAGCATTGGCATTGATCAACAAATGTTGTTAGTTTAATAAGAAAAATTAAAGGTATCTGCTTAACTAAAATTGTTGGCATATTGTGATGATTTGTGGTTGTTTTAATGTCATTATTTGTTCATATGTTTGATTTGTTGATTAAAATATAATTAGTCTAAATTTTTTTGAAACAGGTGACATATGGCTAGAACGAAGAGAAAGTTGCCAACAATAGTTGTCAACCAAGACGATGCCGTAGAGCAACCTAGCCGGGGACTTTCTACTGAGCACCCGACGGACTATCTTGAAGGTTCGGCGGATGGGGGTGCTACTACAGTCGGGGGGGGGGGGGGGGGGGGGGGGTGAAGGTAGCACTCCCACTACTTTGAGGAGGTCGAGGGGGCCGACGAAGATGAAGGAAATCTGGAAGCTCCCAAATAATAAAAAGGTATTGGTGGAATGCAACGAACACAATCAACCATTAAGAGATGGCGGGAGTAAGCTCGCGAAGTTTTGCGGTGTCATAGCACGAAATCCGCGTATCCTTCCCCTAAGCTACGAGAGTTGGTCAAAAGTACCAACGATGACTAAGGTGACGACCTTCGATGCGATTAAGGTATGTTTTCAAAAATTTCCTTACAAACCTAAATTTTTTTGTTATACTTTACTGCATTCTTTACTGACAATCACAATGTCAGTAAAGAATGTCAAAGAATAACAATTTTCTTGTTATTCTTTACTGCATTCTTTACTGATTGAATAATTCTTTACTGCAGTAAAGAATAATTCTTTATCCGGATAGGAATTTTTTTTGTATGCATTCTGATTATTCTTTACTGCATTCTTGTATGCAGTCTGATTATATACAAGTATTCTTTACTGCAACAAAAAAATTCTTGTATGCAAAGCAACATTTCTTGTATGCAGTGAATCAAATACATTTCTTGTATGCAGTGAATCAAATACATTTCTTGTATGCAGTGAATCTTGCGTCGAATCTTGCAACTACATTTTAGGATCAAAGCAACATTTCTTGTATGCAGTGTGATGAAAAAAATTTAGGATCAATGCTTATATGAATCACATACAAAAAATTTTGAGTTTTGAGTGAGAGCTTAACAAAGACCCAACAATAATAGTATAAATTCAACATGCCCAAAACCTACTTTTTGTAAAGGAATGAAGACCCAACATATCTGAAAGGGAACAAAATACTCATTCTGTTAACAAAATACACATACAATAATTCTTTATCCGGACATGTCAATGCCTTCTATTAACAAGTCCTCACCTGTAACATAAAGAAGTCATGTACTTTCCATCTTATTAGGATTGACTGCTTCCTCACCTATATAAATATATACTAAGAGAAAAAAACACGGACTAAGTAAACATCAGTCATGACTCAAATGGAAGAATTGTTTTCCTGTGTCCAGAGGAATTGCAGTCATACTCAACCCAGAAAAAGTGTTCAAAATAGAACTGGTCTAACCAAACTACATGATGCATCCTTATTCATGATTATAGCTGGCATACCGGGTGTTTTTAATGCAGGTTTTTTAAGGGAAAACAACAAGTTAAAAATTAAATACTATCCTAAAACTAGTCAGTCATGAATCATGACCATTTTTATGCTTGGTTACACATCACAGAGTTTGTTTTCAGATGTATTCAACAATTATCTTGATTAAACTTTGGTGACACACAAATCGAATCTGGTAAAACTTAAGTATTCATTTTCAAATGTTCTGATTACTTGATTACGTGGTACCATGATGCAAAATTCTCAGTTACGACTCTAATTCACAACTAATGGATATTGTATCATGTTAACATAGTTATACTGTCTGAGAAATTTGGATCAAATGCAACTTGATTTGCCTTAACCTTCTGAAACATATATGAGCCGGGTAATTTTCACTTGGATTACCATGAAATTTGTCATCATCTCTTTTCGGAAAAAATGAGAAGTTCCACACATATAGAGTTCACGTTAGTCGGTGGTTACATTGTAAATGAAGTTGGTGATCATTTGCACTAAATTAATACTCAAGTAATATAAATAAGAAGGACAATGACAATTCAATAAACGTGTTTAATTTACATCAGCTTTCCAATGTTTGAAGAAGTGGGAGAAAGAAAAAAATCCTGGAATGCATCCAAGAAAAACAATACACATATGTCGCGTTTTATACTTTCCAGTTTTATAGTTTTTACTCTATTTCATCTTCAACATTGTAATGCTCCATCATCTTTCTCATTTTGTAGCAAAAGTTTGCAATGCCTGACGGTTCTGATGGATGGCTCAATAAATCGATTTCGAAAAAATGGAGGGATCACAAGAGCTTCTTGAAAGGGAAGTACTATGATGAGGAGAAGACCGAGGTCGAAAATGCAAGGTCAGTCCCCGAATGCGTGACGCCACAGGATTGGCATTTTCTTGTCAAATATTAAAAATCGGAACCTGGAAAGGTAATCATATTTCATTGTTTATATCTTAAATTGATGATATAAATTATTAATTTTGGTAAACATAAGCATTTATTCCAATTATTAAAATGGTATAGAGGAAAGCTGAGATTGGTCAAAGTAGCCGTAGTCAGTTGAAGATCAAGCATACTACGGGGAGCTGCAGCTTTGCTATTGTGCGGGATGAGATGGTAATGGAATTTTATTTTATAGCAAGTTTTTTTTTTTTTTTTTTTTTTTTTTACCAGTTACTGCGTTGGTATGATTTAACTATTTCTTTTGACTCATATATAGGATACGACAGTCGAGGGAGAGAGTGTCGGTGAGGTAGATTTTTTTGAATCTACCCACACAAGTAAGGATGGGACATATCGGGATGAATTTGCAGCTGAAATAGTGGTATACATGAAACTTTCGAATTCCAATTTCATTCTGCAACAAAAATTTGGATAATATTCACAACTCTAATTTGGATTTTAATTTGGTCATAACTTACAAAATTTCAAACTAATTTTCAGCCCAATTTTTGATATTAATGTATTGTTTGCTCTCTTTTCTAGAAAGAAGCTAGAAAATTGATTGAAGAGAGGTCGACATCTTCAGCAGATCGATTAACCATCCAGCGTGAAGCTATGACTGATGTGAGGGGGAAAGAGCGACCCAGTCGTGTGCGGGGAATGGGATTGGGGCCAACACCCTCACAGGTATACATATATATTTATAATCTGCTTTTGGTTGTGGATGAGGTGTTTGAGTAGTAAAGGCATCAGCTTTTGGGGAATGGGTGGGTGGTCATAGTACTCAAGATGTAGGACGGACTGATTGACATGTAGAATTCGTAGGACATAGTTAAATGTATACAAGAAAATGGTGAAGAAATTAAGGAGCTGACTGGGTTCATTGGGTTATAAATTTTGAGCTGACTGGGTTCATTAATTATTCTGTTCAGGATCAAACTCCATTTCTTATTAACAGTATTTGCCACAATTTTGATCTTATTGTGGGCTAGCTTGTGGACAGTATTCACATATATTTCATTGGAAAGATATGTGAATGCTGATATGAATGCCTGAGTCAGGAAGAAGAAATTGAATCAACATAATTTTGTGTTCTGTATATGACATTGTCTAAAATGCTGCTTTAGAGGTGCATCAGAGATCAACAGATTGTTCCTGAAAATTGTTGTTAGATATCAATATATTACTCTTTTGGTTTCCTTAAGGCCGTTCCTAGGTTTGTCACAATTATGCATTGGTTGTCAATTGGAAGTTGCAACCATCTACTTGCAATGAATTGAATACGTAGTTGTGTGCGACAACACTCATCCAAACACCCCATCAATTAGGTGTAGCAGGGTGAATGTGTATGAAAAAATTCAGTTAACTTTAACCAAAATACTGGAACCCGGCCCTTTTGTCGATGACATTTCTCATTCAATGACCTAATTGCTAATTTGAGCAAAAGCTGCTAATATGCTGGAACGAACTTAAAGCGGAATATAGACCACCCAAACTTAAAGCCGAATATGGACTTCAATTGTATCAGTTACTTTTAAATATCTATGTGTTAGATGCAGTTGTTGTTGTTACTTTTAAATTTGTATTTGGATTTGTTAGTACTGTGAATTTGTTAGTACTGTGAAGTTGCAGGGTCTAAACGCATACACTGACTGGTTGTAGGGTTATAAAATTTCTCTTCTTTTTCAAGGGTATTTTTCCACATACTAAGTTATTAACTCAATGCACATCTCCCCTCTAAAATTGTTAGGCAGACATGAAGTGTAAAGTTTTTCTTTTTCTTTGATTCATGATGTATGAGTATAAGAATTGTACTTCATGTCTGCCTAATTGAACTATGTTCACATGATGTATGCTATTTGCAGCAGCTTCCATAAGCACAGATGCTGTATCAGTCTGCATATAAATATATGCACACACCTATTCATAAATATATGCAGCAGCATCACCATTTCAACTGTTAATAAGATTAGCAACAATAATATTACTATTACCTTGTTTTCTAAATTCATGCATACAGTTACATATACCCTGAAAAAAATATGTTGAATTTAGAAAGGAGGGTATATATCTTCCATTTTGGAACTAAGTGATCCATAAACGAAAATGGTTCTAAGATATGAATTAAAGTTCTAAAACAACAACAGTAAGTAAGGATCAATATGAGTTGTAAGCTCTCTGCAAAGATAGAGCTTTGTGTTCTCTTTTCCTTTGAGAAATTTATATAGATGCTAGTTCTATATATATATATATAAGACCCTGTGATGGTTATGTCTTTTAAACTTGTATATATATAGATGCTAGTTCATATTAGTTATATAGCTAAAAACTAAAGGAAAACAAAATAATCTATATACTCTATATCATCTTCAGTAACATATATATAAGTATGTTAGGCATGGGGGACACATAAGAAACCATTAGGGATATACATAATTACCCAACTTTTGTGTTTATTGGACATCACCTCACTACTCTCGATCATCTATATATAATAAAAATTTAGTGTAACTAATGTATTGAAAATTTTTAAAACTAGTTTCTGGGTCATCATCATTAACATGTTATCTTACTATATATCGTCTGGATTGCTATTATTTCTATCAGTAAAGAGATAATAGCAATGCAGATCAAATATTTGTTCTATGACTTGGTTTTTCTTTAAATTTTTTTCTGCTAGTTACTTGGTTTTTCTGTAATATACCTGCAATACGTTAAAAGCTTTAGTTTCAAAATCCTTTAGTTTATTTGGTTTTCCTTTGATGGTTATTTTGTTTAAAAGGTATTTGGTTCTTGTTTTAAAACTAGTTTCTTCTTCATCATCTTGAACACATCACATGGTTTCAATCACAGGTATTTGGTTCTTGTGCATCTACCTCCAGTCGTACATCCTATCCGGATGTGTTCAAGATGCAAGCCAAGATGCAGGAAGAGATTGACGGCTTGAAAGATATGATTGTTTCTTTAATCTCCCAACAAAACCAGAACTCTAACAATCCAGTACATGGAACTGTAAGTATTCAACAATATTTTATGATATTAGTATGAAATTTAACTATTGCATTTTACTTGTGTGGTGCCTAGTGTAGTGAATAATCTAATAAATGACACTATTGTGAATTATACAGAGCCAGCGAATTCCATCGACTTCTAGTCACGCACGTACATCTGGGCAAAATATCAGTGGGAATCAAAGCAATGCCGAGCCGCTTCAGTAGACTTTGCCATTGTTGAGTTAAATTTGGACTTTAGTCTTTTTATGTTTTGTTGAAACTGAATTTATGCTTTGTTAAAGAAATTGATGTATAACAAGTATATTTCCAACTCTTCGTATGGCTATTTTTAGACAAGTAATTATTGTTTATTGTGGTCCATGATTATATAGTTGTTTATTATGCTGCTATTAGTGTTTTTAAGATTTGAACGTTCAAATTTAATATGACTAAAGATATTTTGAATTTGTGACATTTTTTAAATAGTGGGGAAAAACCAGAAACCCCATATCAATCAGTTTTGAGATAAATATGCCGGGAGGATCCACCAATCGTGGTGAATTATTAAAAAAAAAAGAACCAAACCCGGCGTAATAGACCAACGAATTGTAACGACGCTTTTTAAAAACGCCGCCATAGGGCTACGGGTTTTAACGGCGGTTTAAAAATGCACCGTTACAAGCTGTACACATATAGCGGCGTTTTTAACAAACGCCGCTATAGGCATACAACCTACAACGGCGCTTTTCGCGAGTGCCGTTACAGATCATAGGCCTATAGCGGCGCCTTTTAAGACGCGCCGTTGTAGACCTATGGTCTGTAACGGCGCTCTAGAAAAGCGCCGCGATAGGCCCATGATCTGTAACGACGCTCGCTGCAACGGCGCTGCTCGCGGCAATATTTAAAACGCCGCTACCATCTATGGCGGCGTTCATAAACGCCGCCATAGACAGAAAAAAACGCCGCTATAGGCTTTCCGATTAGTAGTGGTTCCACAATTGACACTACAAGTGGTATCAGATTCACTACACGATCACCATCACCGGGTTCGGCAGTGTGCCCTAGATGTCACTTGCCTCGCGGGTGGCACTGGTCTCCACCGTCATCTGCCTCAGTCACGTGCCCAAATGTTAGGGCTACTCATTCTCACCTTCGTCAATTCAGTTGGATTTTCTCGATTGCCTTACAAAAAGGCCAACCGCCAATGTTTTTTATTATTTAATTAAATATTTGTCGAATTTTGTGTGTTTTTGCTGATATTTATTGTTAGAACTAGATAATTGGAGTTGCATGTAAACATGTCATGCTCCAGTTACTATTATAACTATAGAGTTGGGGTTGTAGTCATATCTAGCGATGTCATGTTATGCAGGATAAGCTTTTCAGTCTTATTTGAATTTGATATTAATTAACACGCATTAGGAACATTATAGGATATTATTTCCTGGCAAGTAGTTGTTTTGTATTTAACCCCGTACCGTGAGCGTATTTTATTAATCTCTTATTAATGAAACAGATACTATACTTTATATTTTTCTTTATAAAACAGAAGGTTGTTCAAAAGACAAAAAAAGTGCAGCTCATGTAATAACATGCTAGTTCTCACATAGCTATAGTGATTTATTCAATTGCCGGAATGCAGATTAGTAACCAGATAGATCTTGTTTCAGCATTTGAGAGAGAATTCAGTCTCTTATAAATTAATATGCATTGTCATTCATCTTTCTAAAAGAAAAATTGCTTTATGTACTATTAGACACGAGAATGCAAAGCTCCTGAGTGTATTAATTGTTTACTAGTACAAAAGTAGTACATTAAGTGTAGCAGTAGTTCTCACAAGTCACACCCACAATGCCCAAAGCAGCGCAAATCATGATAGACCCCGACCACCCCATTATCTGAATCCCAGTTGATGCAGGCCCCATTTTCGCCACCTGCAAACGAATCAAGTTCCGACTAGTAAATAAAAAAAAGCAACGAAAGAGTTACGGAAAAAGGCATAGGCCCAACAACAGTCGTCGTGTTTGTAGTCGGAAGAGGAACAATATTGCTGCTGCTAAGGCCATCTTCACATCTTTCGGTACAACATTGCGGATACTCACCACACCACCGGCTGTTGGTGGTGGAGCTGACTGCGGTGAAAATACAAACGAAGGGGAGATGCGATTGCCTCAGATATGAGTGTAACAATGCAAGAGTGGACGAGTGCGATAATGGAATAGTTATATAAAATCAGAATATGATGTATGTTATGTCTTGGGAGAATAAGAAAGGTAAAACAATTAACACTGCCTCTTTTGAGTAAAATGGTTAGAGTATTATTTCTCGTTAATGAAACACGGCGGAAAAAAAAGAATGTAAATCTTAGTTTGAGAATTCGTCAAATCATTCATTCATTCATCAAAAGAGCTAGAGATAAGAAATGATGCTATGATTTTGAATTATACAAATTTCTGAAATCACATACATTTTCAGTGTTAGATATTTTCAAGCCCTCAACCTTTTCGCTCTAAAGTAAACAGATTGTCGAAATTAAAAAAAAAAAAAAACCCTCTCTGTTGAACACGCGAGCACATATTCTTGGTCATTTGATATTCTGTCCGAGATTCCAGTGCTTTGTAGCTTTGTTACGCATCGAAAACCTACTAATAACAGAGGGTGGAATTTTGGAGAGAGCGAGGCGACATCTGATATATTTATCTTCTTGATATCTTCTTCAGAATCAATGTGTATGGTCCCGAAGAAATGAGGCAGTTAACTACCAATCATTGGAATGTGTTCTTCGTAGGATTCGCTGCGGTTTTCTTTTCTCGGTAACGGGGATTAGATTCTCCATGAGCTGCGAAAACAGTTTACAGTCAGTCAATTGAAGAACATAACTATATATTTTTTTCAAATTGAAAACAGAGACCAATACTTTAATTTGACAAGTATGAGATTATTATTTTTTTTGTTTTTGTTTTTGTTTTTGGGTATTTGGTCATGATTCTCAGCAAAGCTTTAGATACAAAAAAATATTTATACAGATTCGATTCAGACAATTAGTTACAGCACATGAACCTGTTTGAGCCTTTCTCTTTGAAGCTCCTCCTGCAATTCATGATATCAAGTTGTATTCAGAAGCAGAACATAAACATAATAAAAGGAGGTATCAGATTCGAGACTAGACTACGAAGGTAGCCCTTTATTCAGAAAAGAAAAACAAGTAAATTTAATGACCAACCTGCTCCCTCAAAAGCTTTGCATTTTCTTCCCCCAGCTGCAACACTAAAGTTTCCAACTCTAAAGTATAAGCCTGCAAAAATCAAAACAATTAATCAGATCTTTTTTTTTTTCCTTTCTTATTTTCTAGTGGGCCGCAGCCTAATACAAGCGGGAATTTGAACTCCAGACCTCTTGCCTACAAAGTACGAAGACCATTATATTTTTCCGTTCATATTTTGTTTTGATACTTGGTAAGAGTATATAGTACCTGTTTTCGCTCCCTAGATCTTGCAGCCGACTCCCGATTCTTGATCATCCTCTTCTGCCTCTGCACGGCCGCCCTATCCACCGGATCATCAACATCCGCCCTCTTCCTCCCCCTCCCCTTCTTTTCACTCCCAATGACAACTACTTGATCCCTCTTAACCCTAACCTCCTCCTCCTCCTCCTTCAAGAACTCCTCCAGCGTCACCTCATCGACCATCTTCCTGTCATCATCGTGCATGTTGTGCATGAGATCGTCCATGATCATCATCGCCGACGAGGATGAACGCCTTAACCTCGCCGACAACGCCATTAATAAGTGATCTTTTGGCGCCAATCTTGGTATGAAACTTAAGAATTATGGTTTGTTTGCTATAAATGGGGAAGGGAGGTTAAGGTCAGTTTAGTTAGGTTGCTAATTAAGTTCACCGAACCGACCGGCATTGGCCGGGGTTTTTCGTTTTTTTTTAAAAATAAAAAAATGATTGCCGTGCCGGACAAGAGGTACTGTTGGTGTATAAAATACTTAGAGATTTATTAGCAAAATTTTATTTATTAATTTACAGTTGGGAGATTGAAGAGTTTGTTTATTGTAGGCTATAGGTTGACCATGAAATCAGGCTTTGTGAATGAACTCTTTAATCTTCATTAAAATGTTAAAATCATATAATGCATGAACCCAAGTAAAGGATCCATGATTTAGTATTTATATTAATTCTAACGGAACAATATGCGTGTTTGTAAAAGAATCAGTGATGCTGTATGTATTGGTCATGTTGCTTCGTGTTTTATTTTTCTGTATGTAGTTTATAATTTGGCGCAGTACGCTGAGTTTGTTTGATTAATTGCTTATTAATGAAACAGGGTGACCATATAAACAAACTATGTCGTAGTGAGAATCTTCGAAAGCGGTAGTAGTGTAGTACAAATGTCGCGCAACCTACAATGGAAGACATAGGGTTGCAAAAAAACTTAACTCGGAGTCAAATAATTCCTTATTTATTTCAGATGATTGCCGGCCGGCACAAGGATGGCTCAGCGTATTATTTATTGGTGATTAAAATTTATTAATTAAGACTACAATTTATTCAAACTTCAAAGTAATAGATTATTATAACTTGTTCAAACTTACTGGTAATCGAAAATTATAATAAGTTGCTAAGACTTCAAATTAAGTATTTTAATCATGGCGTATACAAGTTACTCAATTTATTTAATTGTTAAGGTTAGGTCTCAGTTCACGAAAGAAAAATGTACACCGACCTGTAAATTTTATTGTATTTAATAAACCGTGAAGAAAATAAAGCTTAGAGCATCCACAGTCGTTTTTCTCATATGCTATAAAACGACAGCTACAGTAATAGTAAATGCCATTGATCATTGTAGTGGTCGTTTGCTATATTGTTTCTCATTTTTTTGAAAAAAGCGAGCGACGGGTATCATATACCGTCTTATCGTTTAAAATAAATTAAAAAAAGATTAATTACTTATTAACTATTAAACTATATTAATTAACTAAATTAAATAATATAATAATAACTAAACCTAATTAATTAACTAATTAAACCTAATTACTACTCTAAACCTACCAATCAGGATTAATTCCCCAAGAAGCATTAAATGCCCAGAAGCTTCACGGACGAGGTTTGATACCCCGGCCGGGGTATCATTCCCTGTCCTATGGAATTATTAAAAAAAAAAATTATATTTTTTAATGGGTAGAGACGGGGTATCATACCCCGTCTGACCTATTTTTTTTTTTAAAAAAAGAAAATTATTGAGACGGGATATGATCTTCCGTCTGAATCGATTAAAAAATTATTAAATCGGAGAGACGGGGTATCATACCCCGTCCTTTATAATTTGAGAAAGTTCATTTCGTTTTTCATATTTGAGAAATGAGAATAGAACGTTTGCCAAAAAATGGCAAAATGAGCATCGTTTGCTATAATATGGCAAAATGGCAGATATAGAAAACGACTGTGGATGCTCTTACAATCGCATCCGCATATAATTTTTTTATTTTTTTTTATTTTTTTATTATTTTTTTTGTGATTAAAGATGACTACTGTCATCGCTTCATTAACCATCCACGTATAAATTGCTAGTAAGTAAATGTCACTAGAAATTTACACGTGCGATGCACGTTTTAATAATTTCAAAAAAAAAACTCTAATGTAAGGAGAATTTGAACCGGAAACATCCTTTATATTAGTTATGTACATGCGTTGTACATGTTGGTAGAATGATAAAATGAGGAATGACACTAAGACCTTCTCCCATTATATTATTATTATTATTATTACTAGTAATTTACACGTGCGATCTTCGTCTTATATTATTATTATTATTACTACTAATTTACTAAGACCTTTTCCCATCATATTATTACTAGTATCATGCACGTGCGATGCACGTAGAGAGGAATGAAAAGGACCAAAAAAAAACTATAATGCACGTGCGATGCATGCGGTGGGAAATGAAAAGGGGAAAAAAAATACCAACACGTGCGATGCACGTGGAGGGGAATGAAAAGGGCAAAAAAAAAACCCATAATGCACGTGCGATGTACGTGGAGGGGAATGGAAAGGGAAAAAAGGGGGGGGGGGGGGGGAAAGCCAACACGTGCGCTGCACGTGTTGACAAAAAAAAAATGGTGACAAATGACACTAACCCCTTCTCCCATTATAATAGTAGAGATTATTTTTAAAACCAAATGTTCAAGTATGCTAGTCATATGTCACTATAAGTTTTGATGATCACTAAAAGATCAAGTCACTGATGGTTACATGAAGTTGGAATTAATGATGCTGTGGCCATTATGGAAGCAAGAAGGCTAGTGCATAAACTGAAATATGCAGATTCAGATGGGGAAGCTATACTAGGCTATATTGTATATTACGTTAATTAACACTATTCAACTAATATGATGGATCGTGCATATATACTATTAAGGATATAAGCATTTCCAAAATGTCATTTCATATATTACAGGAAGCACTATCATTATCTTTATGGTATTGAAGTTTAATACAGTCACAACGGAGATTTAAAATATCTTACCGCATTCAATATATCAGGAACATTAGCCTCATCCATGGCATCAGTTGCATTCCAGAGAAGCGCCTGTATATTGAAATAAAAAGTAATTGTGTGAACACATAGTTAACTGAAATTATAGTATATATATCTTCTCCTTAGAGAAAACTTCAGGAAGAACACGAGGAAAAGAAAAGGATTTACAGTTCGAAAATTTTCCAAGGAGACCTGTCCATCTTTATTTGGTTCCAATAACTTTAACTGAATCCTTAAATATATGAGCTCGTCCTCCGTTAAAGCTTTTGATAGAGCCTACAAGAAGAGGGCAAACAAGAAATTTAAACAATAACTCATCCTCTCTTAAATACAATAATAATGATGGTACCCATCATCAAGAACTTGCTAATGATTCAGAAATTTCAAGCAGCTCAAGGTGCTTCTAGAGAGGCTTCCAGTTCGGATTCAGAGGATGATTTCTAAACTGTGTTTTGTCTAAGATAGTTCTCTGTGTCTTTGGTTGTTTGACTTTTGCTGGAGTCTTGGTCCTCTATGTTTGAGGCTATTTTACTACTATGTTGGTGGAGTTTTGATCCTCTCTGTTTGAGGATATTTTGTTTATACTCCACTTCTCTCCTTGTTCTTCGGAGGTTTGTATGAACTCTCTTTATACTTTATCCTTTTTATCAAAAATAAAATAAAAATAAGAATGATGGTACTCCAAACTGCAGAGGTAAAATCTAAAATAGCTTCAACTTAACAAAATGACAGATTTTCAGCACCAATTTACCAGACAGAAACTCACCTTATCCTAGTGATTTCTTACAGATGCACGCACCTTATCCCAACTGGTTTGCCATTTATCCACCTTATGTACTGTATGATCTATGTAGAACCTCGGGAGCAACATAATATGCACTACCAACAATGTCATTAAGCCTTTCATCTGCACAAAAAACACCAATGTTTGACAAGCCGTCAACATGATAATGTGATCAAGTGTTAATCTACGAGCAAAATATGTATGAGAGATAATAACTTGGAACTAACTAAAATTAAAAATGAAGAGAACTAGAAGATTTTGACTGGGGACATGTCTATCTTAAGAAAATTCCTTGACTGAAGGCATGTCTATGCGCATGTAATAAACTTCGAAACTTACAAAAATTCCTTGTTAGAGCATCCACAGTCGTTTGCTATAAATGTCAATTTGTCATTTTTTAGCAAACGAATGGCTGCAACGGTTTCTCATTTTGCCATTTTATAGCAAAGTTGACATTCTTGTTTCTCAAATATGAGAAACGAAGATGAGAATTCTCAAATTATAAAGGACGGGGAATGATTCCCCGTCTCTCAAATTTTAATATATTTTATTATCAACAGACGGGGTATCTTATACCGTCTGTTAAATTTTATTTATTTATTTTTTTAAAAAAGGGTCAGACGGGATATCATATCCTGTCATTCACCTTTTTTTTAATTTTATTTAAATGAACGGCCATGATTGGCCGATTAGACCCAAAAAAAGGGGGAAATGGTGGGACAGGGAATGATTCCTCGTCCATGGAATGAATCCCCGTCCTTAAAAAGGGGAATGAAAAAGTGGGTAGGTTTAGGTAGTTGTTTAATTAGCTTTAGTTATTATTATATTATTTAATTTATTTAATTAATATAGTTTAATAGTTAATAAGTAATTAACTATTTTAATTTAATTTTAAAAGTTGAGACGGTATATGATATACCGTCCCACTCAATTTTTGGCGAACAATATAGCAAACGACCACTGCAGCGATCGATCTTATTTGTTATTATTGTAGCTGTCATTTTATAGCATATGAGAAAAACGACTGTGGATGCTCTTAGAAACCAAAATATTTCATGCCAAGAATATCTTCAATTGAGGAAAATTCAATCCTAATTATAAAGAATCAGATCTCTAACTAAAAACAGAATTTAATTCTTAATCCCGGTTAATACATTCTCACTTATTCACCATAGAGAAATAAAGAATCACATAGCTTTCAAAATCTATATATACAAATTCAAACAAGATTCAAGAAAAAATTAGTTTATCTGAATGTAATTTTATTGTATTGTATGACTAGATTTGCCCGTGGGCACGTGCCTACGGCACGTCTTCGGAACGATACAAAACATGAAAAGTCTGTAAACAGTAAAACAACAATTATGTAGCTCAAGTTTGAATAGTATGACAATAATTAGTTGTAAATAAAAGTCCATGTTTCCATTAGTATATGTTGAAAAATAATTATAAATGAGGTTATAAAATCTAACTTCTTAGAACTTTAAGTGTGGAGTTGAAGAAATATTTACTATTTTTAATATAACATGTGGAAAAAAACACATTAAAATTCTGAAAATCTAAATTTCTAAGTAAAATATAGAAAGAATGGGAGAGAGAGAGAGAGAGAAAGAGAGAAATATGAAAAAGTAAAGAGAGAAGAGAGAGATAAGAATAAAGTAATAAGTTTTTTAGTTTTGGGGGGGGGGGGGGGGGAATTTTGATTTTGGGGTTTAAAATTTTGGAGGAAAAATATGTTTTGTGAAGTTTGATCTAGACCTTTGATTTTAGGGGAGATTGATTGTGAGCCACTTGATAGCTTTCTTTGTATTTTATTATATAGATAGAGAGGAGAGAGAAGAAATATAATATAGATGGTAAGGTGAAATTATCTTATTGGAGAAAGTAACAAGCAAGAAGGAAACAATTAAAAATTAACTAAAAGTGCCGCTAGAGTACTCTTCAGCTGAAATTCGAAGAATCCATGGGTTTTCCTAAGATTTCTTTTGACGCTACAGTAGCAAATACAATAATTACTGTAGTGCTAAACTGCGAATCTAAATCCTAACAAAATTCGGGTAACCAAACCTGTGAACAGTAGCTTTCCGCCCGATTTCAAACCTGTCTTCAGTATTTGTCTTTGAGGAGTTTAGAGCAAAGCGATTAATTTTTTAGCGTAAACTCCTCAAACTTGTTAACGTTTTGTTTAATGGAACTATGAAAGTAATGTATCCGCAGTAGAAAAGACAACTTTTTAAAAGATGAAATGCAATGCATTTATAGTAGAAATTGATACTCGTTAAAAGTCAAAGTCTAGAGCAACGCTCGAACTGGGGAACAGTTATATTGTACACTCTATACTCAATACTTTCACGGTAAAAACAACAATGTTTAAAGAGTAACCCTTAAAAAAAATATGTTACCAAAACTGGTGTTGTAAGAAAAATGGTGTTGCAGTCGTTGGTTATATATACCCAAAATTTACGTATTTGGTAAACAGTGGTCTGCTATATTTAACAGACAATATAGGAATATGAAAAAAATAGTCTACGAAAGATGATATGTTGTCTATTGGATCAGACGAAAGATTATCTTTCGTCTTAATTTTTTTAATAAAAAATCCGACGGACGGAAAATGATTTTCTGTTTGTTCCATATTTTATTTATTTACAACTTCGACGGACGGTAAATAAATTTCCGTCTGTTCTAATTATTTTTTTAAAAAAAATCGAGCACGGATGGAAAATGATTCATCGTTCGTTCGAAATTAAAAAAAAAAAGAAAAAAGAAAAGCACGAACGGAAAATGATGCTCCGCCGGAAAACATTTCTTTTGACAAATGTTAAAAAATTTCTATAAACTATAACCTATGAATATTTCTATGTGTATAAATTATGTTTTAATTGAAATTAGTTAAGAATTAAGATTTATAAAGATTTAGTTATCAATAGTGAATTAGAAATTAATTAGAAGTTGTTTTTATTTTAATGACTTACCTTCTGTTGATTTTTTACTTAAAATTAAAATTAAAATTAATAGACAGGAAATCAGTATCCGTTGATTTTTTTAAATTAAAACCCAAAATTTGAATTCAAACACCTAAGCGCATCCACAGTCGTGGACTAAATATCCAAATTTTGGAAAAATTTCCAAAAAAAGAGCTGCAGTCGTCGTCCAAATTTACAAAATTTGGGTGTACGATGAACAGTTCCTTGCCAAATATAGCAGACGATTTGGCAATAACCAAAATATAGCTAACGAATTATTTTATTTCGTCCGTCAGAATTGACGAAAGATTAAATTTCGTCCCGTAGGTTAGACGTACAAAAAGTACATCGGACGATGGATTAAACATCGTTTGAAAAAAGAAAAAAAAAAATGTCAGAGACGAAGCAGTATACATCGTCAATCCTAAAGCCAGCTAGATGCCAAAAATGTGTTTGACGAAGCATAATGAATCGTCCCAGGCCTTTTTCCTTTTTTTTTCCCGTCTTTTAGTGCTTCAAAAAAAAAAAATTTAAAAAAAAAAAAAAATTGGGACGACAAATAATCGATCGTCCGGCCATATTTTAGCTTTCAACGACTGCAGCGCGCACTCATATTTTCTTTTTTCAAAAGCTAAATACCCATATTTTAGCTTAGAACGATTACAGATGCTCTAACTGAAACCCAAATTTGTTATTCCTACGTGCCAAATATCAAAAAATTTGAATGGGAATAACTACATATGCTCTTACATTCTGTTATATTCCCTTATTATTCTCTTATTTGTCCTCAGAAAAATAGAGGACAAAAAAAAAAAAATTACAAAACTTTTTCTTCTCTCTCTCCGCCCTCTTGTGTTTCAATTTTTTCCCGAAATAGACCACTTTTTGAAATTAATTTTCAAAATAAATCATTTTTAAAACTAATTCTAAAAGTAGACCATTCGTAGTTCCCATCTCTGGCCTTTGTTATTTTTAGGACGCAATTGGGAACTGCGGACTCTATTTAATGTATTTTTACTGGAAAATATTTGTCTAGATTTCTGATGCGGTTTATTTCTGGGAGACGTGTGGATGCACCAGGTGTGAGTTCGGACTCAATTTATATTGAAGGAGAAAGCTGCTTGTCAGACGACCCTCGGAATAACCTGGCGGCTCCTGCGACTAGCTTGGAGTGCGGTGGATGCTTCGGCTCGGATCAGAGGGTTCGGATCCGAGGTCTTGTGTGCCTGCAGACGGTCCTGAAACACCGGGGTTTATCCCGGTGGCGGACCCTCCGACGATCTAGTCAGTCTCTGTGAGAGAGTAGCAATAACTAGGTAAATTTAAGTGGCAAAAGATTGGTTACCTCTAAAGGTGGGTGAGGGTCTAGTATTTATAGAGAATTCTAGCCGGGTTTGGATCCGCTTGGGGGCCGGGTCTGAACCCGAAAGCCCATGGGACTGACGTGGCAGAAGGCCCAGGGGGTTTAGGGCTGACGTGGCAGTACCAGGAGTGGTATAGGACTGACGCGGCAAAGCCCTTGGTGGTATTTGGAGATGACATGGCAGATCATGGGACTTCTGTGCTTTCGGGAGGATCTGGTGGCCCAGGCTGTGCGAGGTCATCCTCATTCTATACCATGAGGGGCGGACGGCCCGGAGGGCTGTCGTGGATCGGAGGTCGAGGGCCATCGCCGCTCATCGGATACGAGGAGACCAGATCTGTGGGGGTGAACTTGAGGTTCGGCGCCGACCCTGCAGCGGCTCGAAGCCGAACTAGACTGCTGTTTCTTCCATTTTTGAGTGAGAGTTGTATTAGGTCCTGGTTGGACCCCAAGCCATTTTTACCCTACCACACAAGCCCCCCACTCCTGAGGGGGTGCGGGAGCTAGCCGTGGAGGAGTGTTTTCGGTTGTAGAAATGGGATGGCGAGTCGTTGTTTCTTCCTGAGAAGAGTGCCCTGGTGCTCGACCGAACCTCGAGAAGACGAGGGATTATGTGTCAGCAAGGGTGATGGCGTGCCGTTGTTTCTTCCTGAGAAGAGTACCCTGGTGCTCGACCGAACCTCGAGAAGACGAGGGATTATGTGTCAGCAAGGGTGATGGCGTGCCGTTGTTTCTTCCTGAGAAGAGTACCCTGGTGCTCGACCGAACCTCGAGAAGACGAGGGATTATGTGTCGGCAAGGGTGATGGCGAGCCGATGTTTCTTCCGGAGAAGAAGGCCCTGGTGCTCGACAGGAACTCGAGATGACGAGGGATTACGTGTCGGCAAGGGTGATGGCGAGCCGTTGTTTCTTCCAGAGAAGAGTACCCTGGTGCTCGACCGAACCTCGAGAAGACGAGGGATTATGTGTCGGCAAGGGTGATGGCGAGCCGGTGTTTCTTCCTGAGAAGAAGGCCCTGGTGCTCGACCGAACCTCGAGATGACGAGGGATTATGTGTCGGCAAGGATGATGGCGAGCCATTGTTTCTTCCTGAGAAGAGTACCCTGGTGCTCGACCGAACCTCAAGAAGACGAGGGATTATGTGTCGGCAATGGTGATGACGAGCCGGTGTTTCTTCCTGAGAAGAAGGCCCTGGTGCTCGACCGAACCTTGAGATGACGAGGGATTACGTGTCGGCAAGGGTGATGGCGAACCGTTGTTTCTTCCTGAGAAGAGTACCCTGGTGCTCGACCGAACCTCGAGAAGACGAGGGATTATGTGTCAGCAAGGGTGATGGCGAGCCGTTGTTTCCCTCTGAGAAGAAGGTTTGAGCAGCGTGGTCTGTTGCTTTAGCGGAGTATTGATGGCGCTTCCGGGATCCATGCGATGTTCCAATTTTTTAGGGGCATTAAATGACGCCGCCTAATGAATGTAGGTGGCGCATGGGCTTCTGTCGATTGGCTTTCCCAATGTCATAAAGGCTGGTCCGTGGGGGAGGCTATAAATACCTCTCTCCCGTTAGCCGGTTTTACAGCGAGGGTGGTCCAATGGCCACCAGAGGTGTCTGCTTCGGCGGACGTCTCTCTTCTGAAAAATTTTGGTAGCACCAAGGGGCCTCGAATCGGTGGCGACTCTGCCGTCCGGATCCTTTTACTGGTCAGACGGCCCTCATATGGTTGTTTGGCCCGAGAAAGATCAGGACGGGAGGGGTACCCACCGCATTCTGGATCTGGGGCTGAAGAGCCTCGGATAGGCGGGTCGATCTGCTTTCTTGTTAGGGTTCTAGGTGATGGTGGCTTTCTTCCCACCCGTGAACAATTCGGGGTTTCGACCGACGAGGCCTTAAGCCCCGAGCTGTTCGCGGGTGAGAGAGGAGCCGACCGAGCCCTGGAGCCCGGGGCGCAGGCGATGGTGGCTTTCCTGCCACCCGGGAACAATTTGGGGTTTTCGGCTGCCGAGGCTGTAAGCCCCAAGTTGTTCGCAGGTGAGAGAGGAGCTGACCGAGCCCTGTAGCCTTAAATCTTTAAGAAGAAAATTTTTCAGCCGAGCACTTCATCCGATCCGACCCCTGTGTCTGGCTGCCAGCCTGGCACTGGATGACGTCAGCAGCCCACGTTTCGAGGTTGTGGCGCGGTTTTCCAGGCGGCCGCTACACGTCAATCGGTGAATAGTAATTGCAGAAATCGAGGAGTTGTTTTTGCCCTCTATAAATGTTCCCCCCTCTCCCCTTATCGTCCACTTCTTACACGCCTCTTTCTCTTTCTAAAAATCTCCCAACATTTCAGTCTTCGTCCCTACCGTTCGCTGTACCAGGCTCGTTCTTCCGAAGCGCCCCCAGGTTTGTTGGTAAGTTTGTTTAGTTTAGGCACAGATGGATAGGACTCAGTCTGGCTCGTCGGCGTCGACGTCTGGGGGGACGTAAAACCCATCTCCAAACCAACTTCGTGGGAGGAGTCAGACCTCGAGGGGGAGTCTGTAGGCGAGGATCAGCCAGTGTATGATGTGAAGCCGCTTCGGTCTCGGAGGCTTTTTGTTGTGGAGAGTAACGATTCGGAGGAGGGGGGCGGTAGCTCCGCCGAAGTTCAGATTCTAGGGCTGGTTTCTGAAGAGGAGGGGGGAGCCGAAGGGGCTCCGATAGGAGGTCAGGGCGCGGGCTCGAGTTCCATGCCGACAGGTCTGGGGCGATTATCTACCCCCTCCCCGGAACGAACCAAGAAGAAGAAGAGGGCTCCGAAGAAGAAGGGGTCGAGGATTGGGGGCTCGAGTCAGGCGCCTGTTAACTTGATGACAGGGTCGCCTGTACAGCCTAAGCCGTTCCGTCGGTACCCCGACGACCTTTCTGGTAAGGAGGTGTGTGGGGTCCAACCGTCGTCGCCGAGCCGGAAGAGGGTGATAATGGACGCACTTCCGACCGTTCTGGAGGCAGGTAACTTGGAGGCTTTGCGGCTGGCGTACCATATAGGGTCCAGTTACGAGCTCATGTTGCCGAGCTCCGCTCTTCGACCGACCGACCCCCTGCCGGACTGGTATTGCGTCTTCCCCGTGGATGCCTTTATCTCGGGCCTGAGGCTGCCCGTTCACCCGTTCGTTCGTGAGGTGCTGAACTGGGCGTCCTTGGCGCCGATGCAGTACGGGCCCAATTCTTGGAAGCAGATCATCTGCTTCGTGTTGATGTGCGAGGAGCAGAGGGTACCTCTACGACTGAACGTATTCCGAGCGATGTTGATGATCGGCTCGTCGGCTGAGGGTATCTACTACATTTCGCCCCGGGGAAAGGGGAAGGTTGTCCATGGTCATCCGGACTCCATCAAGGAGTGGAAGAAGAAGTATCTGGTGATCCGGAGTGAGGAACCTTGGGACATTCCCACTCGGTGGAACCACTCCAAGCCGAGCTATAAAACGCCGAAGCCGAGGGACCTGACCGCCGAGGAGTGGGGGTTTGTTGAGCGCCTCCGTTTGTCATATAGTATCAACTGGGCGAAGGTGACCGAGGGCCACTTGGCGAATGCCGGACTGAGCCCGGCCGACCTACGTATGTAGTTGTTTCTTTCTTTTTGGCTTTGTTGTTCCTCTGTGCTCATTGTCCTTACTGGATCTTTTTGCAGACATGGATCCTAAGTCGATCAAGGCGAAAAGGCTCGCCATGAAGAAGGAGGAGGCCGAGAAGAAGATGAAGACGAGGGGGTCGTCCCAGGTGGTTTCTGAGGCCCCTGTTCAGCCGAGGGCCAAAAGGACTCGCTCGGAGACGGTCAAGGACGCGGCGGTTCAGGGCGGTCCGGACCAGGGCAAGGTCACCGATCTCGATAAGGGGAAGGGCCCTCTGGCGGATCCGGAGATAGAGGAGAGGCTTCGGCGACTGTGGGTGCCGAGTTGGTCGATCCGCGAGGGAGACTGTTTGACCCGAGGGCGGCAAGCCGTCGAGGTGGCGAGTAAGTTGGCGACCCCCCGGGATCGTTCGGAGATGAAGACCGAGACCCTGGATGAGGCGTATACTCGCCTCGCACAGGCCAATGTGTTGGTAAGTCTGTCAACCTCTCTTGCCCCGTGTTTACGTTGTAGAGGAGATTCCCTTAGTTATGCTCGGTGACTACAGGCGACCGTGCAGGGGGCCCACGTGAGGGGCCTTTACGAGGCCGCTTTGAAGCGGGAGCGCGACCGGGCGGACAAGGCCGAGCAGGAGGCGAAGGAGACGAAGATAGAGCTCGAAGGCTCTCAGAAGAGGGAGCGAGAGATGAAGACGGCCTTTGACAAGGAGAAGGGGGAATGGGCAGAGAAGATGGCGGCTCAGGAGAAGGAGTTTGCCAAGGAGCGGGAAGAGCTGACTGAGACGGGTCAGCTCCTGGTGATCAAGGCTCAAGACGAGTGTTATGCGAAGGCACTCAGCCACGTGAGGCACTTCTACCCGACCCTTGATCTGTCCAATTTCGAGTATGACATGGAAGTCGAGGGGACACCGAAGACCCCTGGCGAAGAAGGGCCTGCTCTCGACCCGCCTGTCGACCCCCTCGTGGACCCGCCTGCCGATGCTGAGGTGGGAAAATAAGTTGTATAATTTTTGTCTTTCTATTTCCCTCCCTCGATTGTATTTGCCTTCCGCGGACTGGCCACCGCATTTTTTGTAAGAAGCGACTCAACTTATAAAAAAGGATTTTTTGACCGGCCAAGTGTTTTGACTTCGGGTGTTTCCGATCCTCCTTGCTTATGTGTTTTGAGTTGGCTGGTTTTCTTGTAGGTTGCGGCTCCTCTTCCCGAGGTGGACCCCCGTCGTTCCGATGTGGCGTGGCTCCGGAGCAAAGTTGGGACCCTGGAGGCCACGTTGGTTCGCTACCGAAAGGGGGCTCGTGACACTGATGCGGCCTTTAACTATTATCGGAATAAGTCTGAGGCCTTAAGTGAGGAGGCGAGCCGGCTGAGGAGGGCGATGGTGGAGCGGGACCTCGGAGTTGTCGGTCTTGGACATACTATGTCGAACGCCTCGGTACAGAGGCCCTCTTCCGAGAGGTTACTTCGCGATGTCATAGTGGAGAAGGAGATGAAGATACACCGCTATAAGACGATGCTGGGCGTCTCGTCATCTTCCTCCGTGGGTCGGCGAGCGGAGGGGGTTCCTTCTGCGCTGCTCCTGCTGGAGCGCCTGCGCCCAGTGGATGCCCAGAGCTCCGTGGCTGGTGCGTCGACCGTGGCTGAGCCCAAGGACCGCCATGATGAGGAGAGGGCTCCTAGCCGTTCGATCGGAGTGGTCCCGCCCTTTGTTGGACCCGAGGGGCCCTAAGCTGGTGGCTTCCTTCAGTTTGAGATGAGTGGAGTGGTCCTGTAACGGTCTTTGTTTGTTTTCTCATAACCAAATAAATGAGTATGAATAAAGAATTCTTTTCCTCCTTTGCTCTGTTAAGAAGTGCGGTGACTGACGTTGGAGGCGTGGTTCGGCTTCGTCAATCCGTGAGGGATCGACGCGGGGCCTTAGGAAGAGCCCTTGGCCCGAAGCTGGATTGGACCTATCGAGACGCTGGGGATGATACCGGAGTGAGGACCCGGGTGCCGATCTGCCGAGTCATTTGGAGTTTGACAAAAAATAGATTTCTTTCATACTAGATAGGGACGGTCGTCGGAGCCGCCCTTTACACATGACAGTTTACAAAGGGTTTTATATACATTAGCCCCGTTAGAACCTAGGTTCGCTCTTCCAGGAACTTCATTAGGTGCTCGGCGTTCCAGAGTCGGCTGATGAGCCGGCCGTCCATATCCGTCAGTCGGTACGTACCAGGGCGTACAGCCTCGACTACACAGTATGGGCCTTCCCAGTTGGGGGCCAATTTTCTCTTCTTGGTTGGATCAGAGACGGACATTTTTCGTAGCACGAGGTCTCCCGCCTTGATGTTAGTGGGGCGGACTTTCTTGTTGTAAAACTTCTCGATCCGTTGTTGGTAGATGCTTCTCCGGATTGAGGATTTCTCTCTGATTTCGGCGACGAGGTCCAGGTTGGCCCTTAAGCCTGATGAATTGCTAGCTTCGTCGAAGGCCATGATGCGGGGAGAAGGCAGGCCGACCTCGACGGGGATGACCGCCTCCGTCCCGTAGGTTAAGGCGAACGACGTCTCTCCCGTGGGGATCCTCTTGGTGGTTCGGTACGCCCATAGCACACTAGGCAGTTCTTCGACCCAAAGCCCTTTGGGGGAACTGTCGAGGCGCTTCTTGAGGCCATCGAGGATTTGCCTGTTCGCGTTCTCTGCTTGGCCATTGGACTGAGGGTGGCAAACAGCGGAGAAGCATTGCTGGATACCGATGTCCGCACAGAAAGTTTGGAAGTTCTGACCAAGGAATTGGGTTCCGTTGTTTGTAACGAGGATCCGGGGGATGCCGAACCGGCAAATGATGTTTTTCCAAAAGAATTGTTGTACTTGGCGCTCGGTGATGCTAGATAGAGGTTCGGCTTCGAGCCATTTGGTGAAATAGTCGATGGCGACTATCAGGAATTTCTTTTGTCCTACTGCTGGGGGGAAGGGTCCTACAAGGTCCATGCCCCACATGGCGAACGGCATAGGGCTTGCCAGGGATCGGAGGTTGGCTTGAGGAAGCCTTTTGATAGGGGAGAACCTTTGGCATGGGCCGCACCTTTTGACTAAGTCTTGCGAGTCCTGGAGCATGGTCGGCCAATAGTACCCCTGATTCAGGGCCTTCCGAGCAAGTGTCCTGCTCCCCATGTGGCATCCGCCGATCCCCTCGTGTAGGTCTTTGAGGGCGTAGCTGGCCTCGCCGTTAGTGAGACAGCGGAGGTATGGTTTGCCGTCGGCCAAGGTGTATGAGCGTTTGAAGAGGATGTCATCAATCATGACAAATCTCTAAGCTCGGATTCAGACTTGTCTGGCCTCGGCTCTGTCTTCAGGGAGCTCGGCATTGATTAAGAATCTTCGGATGGGAGTGGTCCAGTCGTCTGGGCTGGCATCATCTTGCACACACATCGCCTCCGGCTCTGGGTCATTGATACTAGGCTTCAAGAGGATTTCTATGAGCACTGTTTGATCGAGACCCTCGAAAGAGGAAGAGGCGAATTTGGATAACGCGTCTGCTTGAGCGTTTTGTTCCCTGGGGACTCTGATAACTGTGGCACAGCTGAAGGACGCCAGGAGTCGTCGGACTGTCGCCAAATATCTTATCATGCGATCATCGCGGGCTTCGTATTCTCCGGTGATCTGGTTGACCACGAGCTGAGAATCGCTGAAGGCCCAGATTTTCTTGGCTCTGGCTCGGTAGGCGAGAGTCAATCCGGCGATCATGGCTTCGTACTCTGCCTCGTTGTTGGAGGCCGGAAAGTTGAGGCGAAGGGAGTATTGAAGTAGGAATTGGTCGGGGCCATGAAGGATGATGTCTGCTCCGCTCCCGGTTTCGCATGATGAGCCGTCGACAAAGATTTCCCAGGTCGGATCCGAGCTCTCGATGCTGGGCTGCTCGGAAGCGGTGCATTCAGTTATAAATTCGGCGAGGGCCTGTCCTTTAATGGCCACCCTCGGATGGTAGCTGATGTCAAACTGACTCAGCTCAATTGACCACTTGACTAAGCGGCCGGAGTTTTCAGGCTTGTGAAGGATAGTCTTTAGTTGCTGGCCTGTCAGTACTTGGACGGAGTGGGCCTGGAAGTAAGGACGGAGTTTCCGGGCTGCCATGATTAAGGCATAGGCCACCTTCTCTATCTTTGCGTACCTCGTCTCGGCTGGGAGTAGTACTTTGCTCACATAATACAATGGCCTTTGGACTCCTTCCTCTTCTCGGACGAGGACAGCGCTGAGGGCGCTGTCCGAGGCCGACAGCTATAGCCAAAGCAGCTCGCCTGGCTCGGGTTTGCTGAGGAGAGGTGGGTTGGCGAGGTATTGCTTCAGTTGTTCGAAGGCTTCTTGTTGATGGGTACCCCACTCGAAACCCCCTTTTTCGCGTAAGGCCTTGAAGAAGGGGAGAGACTTCTCCCCTGACTTGGAGAGGAAACGGCCGATTGCAGCCAACCGGCCCGTGAGCCTCTGAACCTCCTTGACATTCCCAGGGGGGGACATGTCCATAATGGTTTGGATTTTCTCGGGGTTTGCCTCAATGCTGCGTTGGCTGACGATGAACCCCAGGAATTCTTGGAACTCCTTGTGAGTGACGGGGGCTCCCTCGACCCTGTTTGGTCGGTCTGAAGGCTGCCTTCCGATGCGGCTGAGTGCCGACCTCCGTCCCTCGGGCGGCGGTCTCGGATGGTTCGGAGCCGGGTTGGAAGCGGCCCTTCCCCTGCTGCGGTTAATCTGTCGGTTGACGATTACTCCCCGTAGGTCGGGCTGGACTGTACGGGTGGCGCTCCGCCGGGATCCCTGATGGGAATCCCTGTGCTTTGAAGGGTGTGGATCGGCGTTAGCGGTTTGTGGGGGCGAGTTCCGTCGGTTGACGGAGGAAGCAGCCCCCTTGCCCTTGGAGGCCATGAGAGTTCGGCTGTCGAGGGGCCTTGATGGTCGTGCTCGGGTCGGCTTCTGAAGCAGTGTTCCCACAGACGGCACCAACCTGATGCGGTTTATTTCTGGGAGACGTGTGGATGCACCAGGTGTGAGTTCGGACTCAATTTATATTGAAGGAGAAAGCTGCTTGTCAGACGACCCTCGGAATAACCTGGCGGCTCCTGCGACTAGCTTGGAGTGCGGTGGATGCTTCGGCTCGGATCAGAGGGTTCGGATCCGAGGTCTTGTGTACCTGCAGACGGTCCTGAAACACCGGGGTTTATCCTGGTGGCGGACCCTCCGACGATCTAGTCAGTCTCTGTGAGAGATTAGCAATAACTAGGTGAATTTAAGTGACAAAAGATTGGTTACCTCTAAAGGTGGGTGAGGGTCTAGTATTTATAGAGAATTCTAGCCGGGTTTGGATCCGCTTGGGGGCCGGGTCTGAACCCGAAAGCCCATGGGACTGACGTGGCAGAAGGCCCAGGGGGTTTAGGGCTGACGTGGCAGTACCAGGAGTGGTATAGGGCTGACGCGGTAAAGCCCTTGGTGGTATTTGGAGCTGACATGGCAGATCATGGGGCTTCTGTGCTTCCGGGAGGATCTGGTGGCCCAGGCTGTGCCAGGTCATCCTCATTCTATACCAGGAGAGGCGGACGGCCCGGAGGGCTGTCGTGGATCGGAGGTCGAGGGCCATCGCCGCTCATCGGATACGAGGAGACCGGATCTGTGGGGGTGAACTTGAGGTTCGGCGCCGACCCTGCAGCGGCTCGAAGCCGAACTAGACTGCTGTTTCTTCCATTTTTGAGTGAGAGTTGTATTAGGCCCTAGTTGGGCCCCAAGCCATTTTTACCCTACCACAATTTCAAAGTCAATTTCGGTTAGATATGAAATGAACTATTGCTGCAGTTCCCAGCTGTGACCTATGTTATTTTTAGGCCGCAGTTGAGAACTTCGGCATCTATTTAACAAATTTTTACTTGAAAAATTTGTCCAAGTCTCAAATTCACTTTAGGCCAAATATGAAATGAAGTAAGACTGTAGTTTCCAACTGCGGCCTCTATTATTTTTAGGCCGCAGTTGGGAACTGCGACATCTATTTAACACATTTTTACTTGAAAAATTTGTCTAAGTCTCGAATTCACTGTAGGCCAAATATGAAATGAACTAAGACCGCAGTTCCTAATTGTGACATTTGTTATTTTTAGACCGCAGTATCCAACTGCGGCCTCTATTTGACAAATTTTTACTTGGAAAAATTCATCTAAGTCTCAAGTCACTTTAGATCAAATATGAAATGAACTAATGCCGCAGTTGAAAACTGCAGCACCAAAAAAAATATTTTAAAGAGGTCGTAGTTTCCAATTGCGGCATCACAATCGAACAGGACTGCAGTTCCCAACTGTGAGTGATCCATTTTCGAAATTAGTTTCGAAAGTGGTCTAGTTTAGGATTCCGCTCCATTTCCCAGAAGCACCATCAAACCAAAAAGATCATTCTACCCTCCACCATCAACATAAACCCAACCAATTAAAATAAAATCCTAATTTATCTAATTTAAGTCAATTTCCAGATATTAAAAGAAAACCTGAATCGAACGCGCCATCTTCATATCAACAAATGGATCGAGACCATCTCCGATCTGTTCTTCGAACGACCGGCTTCGATCTCTGGACTCTGATCGACACGGCGATCTCCGTCGCCGCCTCCGACCGCGCTCCGGAGCTCCGGCTCCGCCGCGACGGAATCGTCGAGCGCCTCTACGCTCCTCCTCAACCGTCGCCACCGCATCAAGATCCGTGCCAGCGCGAGTCCGACGATCAGAAGCCGCAGCTCCGGTCGAGAGAGAGAGAAGAGGAGAAGGGAAGCAGTAGTCCGATGGACAAGGTGTTCGGATCGTCGCCGTTGACGCCGCAGTCGAATCACAGGGAGGAGCTTGGCGATGATGACGTGGACATCGAGGATGATGATGATGATGATGAGGAAGATGATGATCGGAGAAGTTTCGGCCGTCCGATCGATCAAGAACAGAGGAAGATTCTCGCGATTAAAGGAGCACTTGATGATCCTGATCAAGTAAGATTCTTAAAATGATTTTTAATTTATTGAATATTTTTTGGTGCTTTTAATTTTAGATATATTTATTTATAGTTGGGGGATTCGATTGCTGAACTGCTGCAAAGCCTCGCCGACATGGACATCACATTCAAAGCTTTGCAGGTCCTTCTCAAATTTTTTTCTTTTTTTTTCCTCCGATAATTTGATAGTATGTTGTTTAAATTTGATCAGTTGGTTATTACAGGAAACTGATATTGGGAGACATGTGAATCGATTGAGAAAGCATAAATCAGCTGCAGTTCAGAGATTGGCGAAGCAGCTAGTCAAGTAAGTGTTGGATACATAGGTATATTTTCATGATTAATATTACTAGTATCATGCACGTGCGATGCACGTAGAGGGAGAATGAAAAAGACAAAACAAAAAAGAAACTACCAACACGTGCGCTGCACGTGTTGACACACATACACAAAAAAATAAAAAATTGTTTATTTGTTTACCAACCCCATCTCTCCCATTATAATAGTTATAGATATGTAATATTATTCTATGGGTAACACATGTGTTACACGTACTAATTGTATAGATATCAGAACGCGGGTTGAGTGTGTTGAGAATCCAGTACTCAAACCAGTATTTATCCTTTAAATACTGGCTTGTAATAGGAGTCTAGGTATTCCAATTTTGATACCTAGGATAAATATCTCACTTGTAATAGGAGTCTAGGTATTCCAATTTTGATACCTAGGATAAATATCTTAAACACCTTAGTCTAGAATATTAAGGCTAATTTCCATTGTTATTATCTCTCATAATCCCTAACGGTAAGTAAGTTAAAATTACCGGTATAAATTCAAAATTCGACAAGCTTTTTTATTCCAAATTTGATGATCTTCTTTTTTTGTTATTAGGAAGTGGAAAGACATTGTTGACGAATGGGTGAAAGCTTCGGAGAATTCATCGCCTGCTGCCTTCATTCGTACGCCACTAACTCGAACTAATGAAAACGAACTTGGAAAGTACTAATATTTTCTGAATATCGCTAACGTTTGGCGTTGCAGAGCATGAGGAGTCACCGCAGCAAATCGCAGCGAAGAGCATTCAGAATGGGCACAGAGTACTTACTATTTCCAGATTTCTTCAACTTTTGATCGTTTGATTATCCTGTACTGATTTATAGCTAATTTTTGTCGGTCTAGGTTCCTGATTTCGGGTACTCCCCAAACCCACACAGTGAGTCTAGTGACAACTTGTTTTAATGCGATAATGATGCTTGCTAGTTGAATTAGCCGTAGCTAGCTAATGAAGTTGCACGAATTGTAAAGCAGATGGTCGAATGGGCTCCAACAGGAGCAGCAACATGGAGGAAGCATCAGTTGAAGCTAAACCAAGACCTGTTCCAAGATGGGAAGCTCCATCGAAGCCTATCCACTCCACAAATCCAGCGGTAAACACTCTTTAATCACTTCTTTAATTTAATTTAGTATTAATTGTTAAATTGAATCTAGTGTCCCCTTTAGAAAGAGTGATATGATAAATATTGATGGTAGAATTAGGGGTAGAGAAAGAGCTAAACTTATTTAGGTGGAAACAGTAAGAAAAATATGATAACTTGTGACATTACATAAAATATTGCCCTAAACCGAGCAGAATAGAAAAACCGGGATTCATGTAGAAAGACTTTGTTATGGTTGTTGAATTCTAATAACTTCTCCAATGTTTTGAATTATTAGAAGTTGAAGGAGGACATGGAGAGCTTGGCTGATGCAGAAAGGCTGGCAAATGCGCGGAAGCGGCTCCAAGAGAATTACCAAGAAGCCCAAAATGGTACTTTTTTTTCGATAAGTTCAATCGTGTCTATTTGTTCAAGCTAATTTACCAGAATATGCCCTAAAGTTCGATCCCAGCTTGCATTTTGTTATATGAAACTATCTAAAACATCACATTCGGAGTCTACGGTTTATCTAAAACATCACGTATAGAATATAAACGGTGAAGGTGAATATCCTTGTATTTGCTTAGCTTTTACTATGTTTAGCTGGTAGTGAAGGTAAAAAATTGATTTAGGGTATTTGCAGATAACAAAATGCACAAATCATATTGTTTTATATCACTTGTTAGAGCATCTGTAGTGTAGTCGTTTGAAGCCAATTTTTGCAGATTTAGCATATAGCAATATCAAAAATAGCTTTCGTCTGTAGTTGTTGTTAACCAAATTTTGGCTTTTCGAAATCTTAATAGGTCGGACGGTAAATTATTTCCCGTCTGACGTTTAAAAAAAATAGTTGAAAAAAAAATTAACCAGATCTGAAAGTGACATCTTTTAAAAAAAGTGAATTAAAAAAAGGCCCAGAAGCCTAGGACGGAAGATAATTCTATGTCTGTGAATTTTTTTCTACTTTTTGATTATGGGACGTCTTGGAATTTTTTTTCTAAATCTTTTTTCGGACGGTGTATAATGTCCCGTCCCGTAATTTTTTTCAAAAAAAAGTTATGCGACGGTGTATAATTTACCGTTCGTTTGTTTTAATAATAATAAAAATTTCTCAGACGGTTTATTATACATACTACGATCAACAGACGAAAAATAATGTTTCGTCGAGACTATTTTTTTAAAAAAATGTTATGCGACAGTGTATAATTTACCGTTCGTTTATTTTAATAAAAAAAATTTTTTCAGACGGTTTATTATACATCGTTCGATCAACAGACGAAAAATAATGTTTCGTCGGACTATTTTTTCCATTCAACCAAATAATATAGCTGGGTACTTCACAAAAATGGGGGGGAAATGGCTAAATAGCCAATGACTGCAGGACGTTCCGAGTCAATTTTTGCAAAGTTTGGCTAAATAGCCAATGACTACAGATGCTCTTAACTGTTAAATTACTTTAACAGTTAAGAGTTAAATTACATTAACGACCGCAGGACGTTCCGAGTCAATTTTTGCAAAGTTTGGCTAAATAGCCAACGATTACAGATGCTCCTAACTGTTAAATTACTTTAAGATGCGTGCACTTTTCATCTCTAATATTATAATGGGAGAAGGCTTTAGTGTCATTTGTAAATATTTTGTCATTCTACCAACTCGTGCAATGCACGTGCATAACTATTATAAAAGAGGTCCTAAGTTCAAATCAAGAATACGTCTAAATTTTTATTTTAAAAAACTATTATATTTATTAAAACGTCCATCGCACGTGTAAACTACTAGGGGTAAGGTAATAAGATATAACTGCCAATTACTAAGGTAAGGTAATAAGATATTAATAATAAGATAATGTGCCCCTTTTTTTAATTATAAAAAGTATTTATGTATAGTGGCATGATTATAATTTTGTTTGAATGTGAAGCTAAAAAGCAAAGGACGATACAAGTAATGGGCATCCACGAGCTTCCGAAACCAAAAAATTCGTTCGTGGCGCGAAACAGAGGCGCGCACCAGCAAGCCAAGCACTGGTGACAGCTGACAGCCGTCAGATGTCATTAAAATTCGGACCCACTGTTTAAATTTTCCCTGACTGTTATTAATTAAAAAAAAGATTCTCCGAATCATCATTTAAAAATGAAATGAAAGGGAAAAGTTTGGCGGATATTTCTGTTTCCTGATTGGGTGTTTTGGAAAGAGACGTGGATGAATGAAGACCGGCCACGTGGCGTGTTATCTTTGGTTGGTGGAAACAGTTGGCTGCTCGAAGCAGCGAGTTCGGGTCAAACAATGAAAGAAATTTAACCGTGTTTGAGGACACGTTTTTTAATGATTCTAAATTTCAAATGGAATAATTCCATGTCACATTTTCTCTACTAATTTAGTTTTGACTGATGTACACAATATGTTCCTTCCTTTGTTTGATACTTTGATAGTTTGTTACATATATTGTACTGTTGATTAATCAATTATTTAGTTTGTTACATGTATTATACATGGTGACTAATGAGTTTCTGATGCTAACCCTTTATTAAGAGCCTTATTTAATTTCGAGTGCTCAAGGATGAAATTGTAGTTGCACTATAGGATACCAAGAGCATATGCAGTTGTTGGTCATTTTATCAAATTTTTCAAAAATGAAAAAATTCGTGCTGTAGTCGTTGGTCATTTACTCAAAAATTGGATTTCGAATGAACAGTACTAGCTATATTTGGAAACGAAATGACATTTGCCAAAATATAGCTAATGACAGATGATTTTTCGTCTGATTGATCGGACGATAAATTATCTTTCGTCGGAGAATTTTTTTTATATTAAATCTTATCGGACGGGAAATAATACATCTCCCTACAAATTTTTTTTTCTGACATATCGATGGACGGAAAATAATATCTTGTTGGACCGATTAATTTTTTAAAAAAATGTTCAAATAGTAAATAATGTACCGTCCAAAAAAAAACCACAAAAAAAGAAAGGAAAGAGAAGACTTTGACTTTGGCTGACTCACTCTCTATCTACCTCAAAATGGTTGGGACGAGGGATAATCTCTCGTCCCTCCATGTAATTTATAAAAAAAAATGATAAGACGATGGATGATCTACCGTCCGGTTCAAAAACCCAAATTTTGGCTTTCGACTAGTGCAGCGCAAAGTCATTTTTTCCATTTCCATTTGCCAAATACCCAAAATTTGGCTCTTCACGATTACAAATGCTCTAACTTTGTTAATAGGGAAAATGTCGGTAAACCCACTCCTAGTTTTGCGAGTTTGTAGATAACCTATCTTACAATTTATTTTTTGTTACTTTGCAATACAATCAGGTTAAACTAGTTGTGATTTGCTCACCTCCGAGTTACGTGTGAACACGTGACTATTTTCGTCCATGTCTTGGGGTATTTCTTCACAAACTATCCATGTTGTTTTTTGAATGATTAAAAAAGTAAACAAATTTGAGCTTCTATTTTTAGTGGAGATGATCATATAATAACTAAAATTTAGAAAGAAAAAAAATGCAATTCCCAATTTAAAAAAAAATGGGGTGAGTTTTCTATCACTTGCCGTAGGGGTACAACAGTCTAAACACTTTAAATTTAACAGATAAAGTAATCAGGTTGCAAATCACAGCTAGTTTAGCCTATTGTATATCAAACTACAAAAAATAAGACATGGTGGGTTATCTGCAAACTCGCAAAACTTGGAATGAGTTTACTGGGTTATCTACAAACTCGCAAAACTTGGAATGAGTTTACTAAAAAAAATTCTGGTTAATATTGCAATCTCGTGGATATATGTGTAAAATAATGTATGTAGGAAATGTTATCTTTTCTTGCAATTGAGGTGGTCCTTATGTGCAATACATGACAATGACAATAACCATCAACAAAATATCAATATTCGATTGTGGGAACCTATGGGCATTATGGATGCTAGTAGCATTTAGCATATTTCATGTCCCCACTTTCCCATTCATTAGTGTCTTCCGCCAATCTTTATCCCAAAACTCATCGCTCCATTCCATATATAAATAACAAAATTATAGCTTTTTTCGTGCTAAAAGAGATTACCATAACTTTTAAACAAAGAACACCTTTTCCTTAAATTTAAAAAAAAAGACTTTTTAACGAAGAATTAAAGATAATACTTCATGCTCTTATTACTCGATTTTACTATTATAATTAGAACTTTTTTGAAGTTAATTTTGTATATTTTATTGCATTAGGTTTATAAGAAAGTGGAGGTTGCAAATAATTTAGCAATATCTTGGTTAATATTGAAAGATAAAGGAGAGTAGGGTCAAAAAGCTATGGATCCACTAAATTAGATCATATACTCCACTCATGTATTTATAGATGGGTAGATCATATGAGAGTGTGTGTGAGAGAGATAGATGGGTAGATCATATGAGAGAGAGTGTGTGTGTGTGTGTGAGAGAGAGAGGGGGGGGGGGGGGGGGGGGGGGGGGGAGAAGCAAGAAAATATTTCCAATATATTTTCTCTCTCTCGTTTATCTTGTCATAAGTAGAGTAACAAAGTTCACAGATAATTTGCGAATTTTGCGAATTATCTATGAAAAATTTATCTGCCGAATCAATTCGTGGTTAAATTGCCAATTCATGTTTAAATCATGCACATCGCAAATTATTAGTGAAAGCGCGAATTAAACGAATTAATAGCTAAGTTTGTTACAATTTCATATATATATATATATATATATATATATATATATATATAGTTAGTCTATTATGAGATGGTGAGATGGGCTCCTTATCGTGAGCGGGAGATCACATCCGTTCGATTGCGATCCGATGGTCAAGATTTGATCCGACTATCAACTGATATGTTGAAGGGCAAAACAGTCATTTCTTAGCTTTTTTCTTTCTCAGATTCATCTACTCTCTCCCGTTCTATCTCTCTCTCTCTGACGAATCCAAAAAAAGCCCTCAGCTCTCCCGTTCTCTCTCTCTCTCTTCGTCAAAGCACCCATCTTCATTTTCTGAGCGATTCGAAGCTAGGGTTTCTGATTTGCCCATTTCTCATCTCTCCTGTTCTCTCCCTCTCTTCAACGCGTCGTCCATCTCCATTTCCTGAGCGAATCGAAGCTAGGGCTTCTGATTTTGGTTCATTTCTCATCTCACCCGTTCTCTCCCTCTTTTTGACGCGTCGCCCATCTCCATTTTCTGAGCGATTCGAAGCTAGGATTTCTGATTTGTGTCCATTTTAATGGAAAATGGTCGACGCCCCTTCTCCAGCTTTTGAAATCTCCCCATATTCCAAAAACCCATCGAAACCCTAACTCCATTTTTCAACATCCTCACCAACATCTTCGTTCAGGTATAATTTTTGTAAACATTTTTTTTCCCAATTTTTTTTTTCAATTCACTTATTGTGTAAATTAATTGCTATGCTTTGAAAATTGTTATACGTTTTCCATTCACTTGTTCAAACTCTTTATTGTTAATTAATTTATCAGGTAATGTTTGTATCTTAAGAATAGTGTGTGGAACAAGATGATCAGTTACAATATGTCAGGGAAGTATTCGATTCCCCAAATAGTCTGTTATATTCATGTGATTGTGAGTTTGCTTCCTCGTTGGATAACCTGGATTCTAGTTTTACAAGTGATGATGAGGTAGATTGTGTTTATGAAGTTGCACACTAAGAATCATTTATTTAATGATTTGTAGGAGTGACTAGTGATGAATTCATCATATCCGAGCTTTATTTTTTCTCATTGGTTATAAGTGATGATGAGATGGATTATGTTGCTAAAGTTGCACACTATGAT
Source organism: Hemerocallis citrina (assembly GCA_017893485.1). NCBI lineage: Eukaryota > Viridiplantae > Streptophyta > Magnoliopsida > Asparagales > Asphodelaceae > Hemerocallis > Hemerocallis citrina. The sequence goes on from CM030368.1 coordinate 211,951,737, forward strand.
TTAATGATTAATAGGAGTGAGTCTATTATAAGATGGTGAGGTGAGATTCTTATCGTGAGCTGAGATTCTTAGTCGTTCGATTGCGATCCGATGGTCAAGATTTGATCCGACCATCAACTGATATGTTGAAGGACAAAACAGTCATTTCTCAGCTTCTTTCTTTCTGAGATTCATATATATAGAATAACTCATATAGAGTTAGTCTATTATGAGATGGACTTATTTAGGGCTTGTAGCTATTTAGTTGAAAAATTCAGAACCTGAGATGATGTGGATTTGGGTGTTACGGTTGTGTTTGATTACTTGAAGTTATGAAACTTGATGGAAGCCGAGCTCCGAGAAGTGGGGTTTGGTGTTTGTTCTGAAATTTGGGTTTTGGTGGGTTTTGAGTATGGTGAATAATGCTTATCGAGGTTGGAGAGATCAGAACGATATTTACAAACTGGGAAGAAAGGTTTAGAATGTTTTTTGAAACTATTTGAAACTCGAGTTTCATGGTTGCAAGTGGTTTCAATGGTTCTTATGTAGCCAAACATAGCTTGTATCTAAAACAATGCTTTTAAATTTGTAGAAACTGTCTTTTGTTGTGTGTGTTGGTATAGGCGAGGCGATTATGACAAGCACTACTTTGATTTAGTATGCCCCCCCCCCCCCCCCCCCCCCCCCCCCCCCCCCCCCCCCCCCCACACACACACACACACACACACACACAAATTTTTGATTTAGTCTTGGTTATGTTGTGCACTGGCTGATTGAGTTTTTTTATGTTGTTTACGAGTTGTTTGACGGATGTTTATGTTGTATCTCGGCTGATTAAGAATTTTTTAATGTTATTTATAAGCATTCTAAGTTGGAGTTTTTTTTTGGGTGGGGAAGGGGGGGGGGGGGGGGGTGTGAAACTAGTTGGCATGCCATAATAATGCAGTCTTAGAGAAATAAGTATGCTTCATTTGAACAAACAGTAAAATAGAAGTTTATTCTGAGCCTACAACTACTTCAATTTATAGGCACATGTAAACATTCCAGTCCATTTATAGGCACATCTCACTTCCTCTAAATTTATGTTGTTGTTTTTACTTTTTTAGAATCTTTTTCTTCCTTTCATTCTTCGTTATGGAAATGTTTGAGTAATGATTCAAAGTATTCGGTTATTCAAAGTATTCAAAGTAAAGGTATATTACTTGTTGCAACTTTGCACCATTGTGACTTTGCACATGTAAAGATAAAAACAAATCTTTTTCTTTGATTTGCAGATGAAGCAGAAGATAAATGGCTGAAGTGAAATCCTCAACGTGTTGTTTATGTGTACTAATACTTTAGAGAAAGAAGCCGGAGGATGTTTCTCATTTAACTAGGGATGTTTCTCTGAAAAAAGAAAAATATTTCGATCTGAAGTGAAGGATTATAATAGTTTCTAAAAACATGATATTGGCCTTGTAGCTTTAGAATGTAGTTTCTAAATACATGATTGTTCAGTTTCTGTTGTTCTGAGCTTCACATTTTGAACTTCATGTTCAGTTTCATGTTCATTTTTTTGTAGTGTTCTGAGCTTCACGGTCAGTTTCATGTTCAGTTTCATGTTTACATTTTGAACTTCTGTTGTTCTGAGCTTCATATTCAGTTTTTTGTGGTGTTGTTCTGAGCCTACAGATTTTGTTGTTGTTGTTGTTGTTCTGAGCCTACAGAATTTTTTGTTGTCGTTGTTGTTCTAAGCCTACAGATTGTTCTGAGCCAAATATATGTGAATCCTATACCTTTTGCGTAAATTTCTATTTTCTTATTTCATTATAATTTTCCATGTATTTGTTGAGACTATCAGGCCCTTTAGTTTGTCTTGTAAGTAAAATGAGGCCTTTATGTTTTATCTGTTACAGGTTATTGATTACTATTCGTAGAAGGGTGTTGTTGCAGAGCTTCATGCTGAGACACCCCCGAAAGAGGTCACTGCTGAGGTGCAGAAGGCTCTCTCATGAGAAAGATTCATCGTTTGCTCTCCCATAACTTGTACTTAATATCATAAAAAAAGGATTTGTACTAAAACTTGCTTAAGATAGATAGCAATGAGCAGCTAATTCTATCATTTAGAACAGTAACATTTATGAAAACATGTGTTTTTATGGGGTACACTTCTTTGTCATGGTTATTATACACTGGGCAACTTCTGGATTCTGAGCTAGTGCAATTAAAAGTTGAGAAGTTAATAAGAAATAGGATTTGATGAAGTCAGTAATTGTCACTCCTGAAGTGTTGCTATTGAATGAAAAATGTAACGAAGCTATGCTCAGGTTCTTGACTAATGAAGCAAATATGTTAGACGTAAAACTCACAATTGTAAGATCTTTTTCTATCGAGATTGACAGAGAATCTACTGCATGTAGATATAAACAAGTGTTCATAAAGGTAAAACCTAAACTCATGCCAATATAAACAAGAACAAGAACATTACAATTTACCAAATTCAGGACAGACAAGTATGAAAACAACAACAAAATTCAGCAAAAAAATCTGTAGGATCAAAACAACAAATCTGAAGGCTCAGAACAACAATAACAGCAAAAAAATCAGTAGGCTCAGAACAACACCACCAAAAACTGAACATGAAGCTCAGAGCAACAGAAACTGAACAACAGAAACTGAACATGAAGTTCGAAATGTGTAAACTCAGAACAACAGAAACTGAACATGAAGCTGAACACCGCCAAAAAAAATCTGTATACCAATTGCTGATTTGAGTTTTCTTTTTTGGATCTCCACCTCTTCCAAATCAATCACTTTAACAACAACAGTGATAAATTTCAGTTTGAGATCCCATTTCTATCTCAACCAAAACTATACAAACTGGATCATCTTAGTAGCATCGTACATGGTTCACAAATTTCACTCATCAAACAAATTACGTAAAACCAAACACAAAGCCAGATTCGACATGAAAAAAAGAATGATTTATGCCCCATGGTTCACAAATTCATCAGGGTCAGTTTGAAATTCTGTTGCTACTGCTCCTTCAATTATTGCTTAGGTGATGGGTACTAAGATGCATTAAATTTTGTATTTCTTCCTTTCACAGTTTTTGCTGAGAATTTACCGATTTTTGCAGAAGAATATTAAATCATACGGAATTATTTCCGAATACTAAGGGTGCGTTTGTTTTGATATTTTGAATAGAGTATTCTGAATTGAGTATTCTGAATAGAGTATTCTGAATAGAGTTATTCTGAATATGAGCCAAAAGGCTGTTTGTTTAGCCTATATTCTGAATATTGATATTCTGAAAGCTGTTTATCTGAAAAAGAGAGTTTAGAAGCTGTTCGGTTATATTTCTAGCTGAATACTGTATTCTGAAAGCTGTTTTTCTGAAAATGAGTGTTTAAAAGCTGTTCGGTTATATTTCTAGCTGAAAACAGTTATCTGAAAGCTGTTTTTCTGAAAAAGAGTTTAAAAACTGTTCGGTTATATTTCTAGCTGAAAACTGTTATCTGAAAGCTGTTTTTTCTGAAAAAGAGTGTTTAAAAGCTGTTCGGTTATATTTCTAGCTGAAAACTGTTATCTGAAAGCTGTTTTTCTGAAAAAGAGAGTTTAAAAGCTGTTCGGTTATATTTCTAGCTGAAAACTGTTATCTGAAAGCTGTTTTTTCTGAAAAAGAGTGTTTAAAAGCTGTTCGGTTATATTTCTAGCTGAAAACTGTTATCTGAAAGCTGTTTTTCTGAAAAAGAGTGTTTAAAAGCTGTTCGGTTATATTTTTAGCTGAAAACTATTATCTGAAAGCTGTTTTTCTGAAAAAGAGAGTTTAAAAGCTGTTCTGCTATATTTCTGACAATTTTGAATATCAATTTGAATATCAATTTTGAATAATAATAATAATAATAATATATATAATATTAATAATAATAATAATAATAATAATAATAATAATAATAATAATAATAACAATAACAATAATAATAATAATAATAATAATATATATAATAATATAATAATAATAATAATAATAATAATAATAATAATAATAATATATATAATATATATAATAATAATAATAATATATATAATAATAATAATAATAATAATAATATATAATATATATAATAATAATAATATATATAATAATAATATATATAATAATAATAATAATATATATAATAATAATATATATAATAATAATATATATAATAATAATAATAATAATAATAATAATAATAATAATAATAATAATAATAATAATAATAATAATAATAATAATAATAATAATAATATTATTATTATTATTATTATTATTATATAATAATAATAATAATAATATATATATAATAATAATAATAATAATAATAATAATAATAATAATATTATTATTATTATTATTATATAATAATAATAATAATAATATATATATAATAATAATAATAATAATAATAATATATAATAATAATATATATAATAATATATATAATAATAATAATATATATAATAATATATATAATAATAATAATATATATAATATATATAATAATAATAATAATATATATATATAATAATAATAATAATAATAATAATAATAATAATATATAATAATAATAATAATAATAATAATAATAATAATAATAATATATAATATATAATATATAATAATAATAATAATAATAATAATAATAATAATAATAATAATAATAATAATATTCTGAATAGAGAGTAAAGGAGGTGTGAGAAGAGAGTAAAGGAGGTGTTTTGGAAAATAGGGGGTATGAGTATTCTGAATAGAGATTGGGAATAAGACTTAAAACAAACGCCTACTCAGAATAGAGTATTCTGAATACTCTATTCTGAGTTGCAAAACAAACGGACCCTAAATTTGTCACTATGACTCATAAGAAAGGGTGTACATACTGAAAAAGTATACAATTATAAAGATGTTCTACTTAGCACCTACACATCCTCCTAGGATAGGCAATAAGTTGGGCTTGGCTCGTGGGCTGGCCCTCAAGCCCAATTCCAACTAACAGTTCTAGAAAACGCAAAGCCCACCTAGTCAAGAAGTCAGCCTATTCAAATAGTCAAATGTTCAAGAAAATCGTAAACCTAATGGTCATCCGTCAGAATCCCTAAGTTCATGAATCTACGAAGACATGTTTTTCAAACTAAAAGGCTGATAATTATACGGAATATCATGTTTATATCTCATGATGGATACACCATGCCTAGGGCTGCAATCGAGCCGAGCCGAGCCGAGGCTCGTGCTTGGCTCGTTAAGGAATCGAGCTCAGTTTTGAGCTCGAGCTCGTCTTTGACCGAGGTCGTGCCGAATAGCTCGCGAATAGCTCGATTCGTTTGCAGCCCTATGATGACCATGGTATCAAGTCTCACTAATACTGAAATGCATTGGCCGAGTCAAATTAAAATTTGCCTACCAATGCTCCGACATGTCCGATATTATCCCAATAAAGTCAGCTGCTGATACAACATATCATGACCGACATCTGATCTTTGTTCAGTACTCTTTTGAGGGGGGTGACAGCCAACTAAGGTGAGATGTAAAGGACATGCAAATGTGTCATCTGAACTAACTTCAATCCATCCTAATTCATGCATCTCATCTCATTCAAGACAAGACACTTCTTGATGCATGAAAGGATAATGATATGAAGATATTTTTTCTTTCACAAAATAAATATCCCAAGCCATGCATGCATGCATGCTATATTAAGAGCTTCCTTATCCTTACAAGTATCATTCTCCCATTCATTCTCAATTCCTTAGAAGACTTGTGTTAGGCTACCAGGAATCATGGGTTAGTCACATGCTTTACTTCAGCTTCTGTTGCCGTGCCTTTTTCAGACCGCGGTCTGTTAAGTGTTGAGCAACCTAAGCTTTTAACCTAAATCATTCTATAAACATAATGAAAATTTGGTAAATATCAACTTCATCTTTTGGTAATTGCTTTACATGTACAAGAAAGTTCAATGCAGACACATTCACACTTTTTATGCTCTAATTGGTTCGTTGATTACTCAATAGAATCTGAATCATTAAGAGAAACTATGAAACATTATTTGCATCATGAAATATCTATTGATTGAGTACTTTTTGAGATCATGCTTTTTGAGAATATAGGTAACCGAGTCACCTTCATTATTAATAAATTGACAAACAAAGTAGGAATAGTTACAAAGATCTAGACTATTAATACATTTACCACTCAAAAGACGGTAGAAATACAATTATAACTCCAACTCGCTTCCCACCACAACTTCTGCTTTGCCTATACCCCCTCCTTCGTGTGTACTCTATTCTTTGTATTTGCTTGACTTACCCAACATGAATGGACACAAAAATTTTATGTATCATAATCGGAAATCTGCTGTTGTGATTACGAAAACACAGCTCGTTACGATCTAGCTATGGACCGCATAACATAGCAGTTGCCGAGATATGTTATGCTTCTTTAAATTCCTTCTTGACTACCCTGGCTTTCCACTGACCATTTATTAGATCATGCTGATGATTATATAACAATTTGTTTGAACTCGGAATGTTCACTGAGAGTTTATTATATGTACGTGTTACAACCATTGCTTCGTAATACATAGATGACAAAATCTCCCCAATCTCTCCATCAAAATCAACCCTTCTGCATAAGAATAAATACAGAAATTAAATCTAAATACAAATTCCTTCACCCTAAAAGCATGCAATACTGTGAAAGGCACGGTCAGTACACTATTGCAAAACTCCAAAGTTGTAAAAATAGTTGAGTGTTTAGCACTTACCGAGCGCCCGCTTGTTATACGGAAATGATTTTTTTACTTTATAACCAACAAGTAATAAAAGTAGGATTCGAATTTGAGTTGCTAGAAGAGTAATGCTTTAGCCACTACCAATTTCACTACCATTCTCTTCACTATCTTAGGTGACATACTCCTATTGGAGAGTTCCCCCACCTACTCTATCTTCCTCTACCTATTGGAGTGTGCCACCTAAGGTAGTGAAGAGAAATGTAGTTGATATATATGGGTCAGAAATAGCGTGGCCCATCCTGGACCACTGGATCCCCTCAGAGATGCGCGCTCCATCTGATCCTTCTGATCTGCCACGTCATCACCGGAAAACCGCCCGGAGCTCGGCCACGTCAGCCCGGAAACCACTCCGGCGTCTGCCACGTCAACCCTACACCACCCGGCTTTCCACCGCTTCAGCCACTCAGGCAATCGGGTCCAGATCCGGCCCCAAACGGGTCTGGACCCGATTGGCTTCCCCTATAAATACCAGACCTTCCCCCCTGTCTAGAGGTAATCAAACTTTTCCCACTAAAATCCTAGTTACTGTTGCTCTATCTTAAGTGACTGACTAGATCGTCGGAGGGTCTGCCACTGGAACCAACCCCGGTGTTTCTAGACCGTCTGCAGGTACACAAGACCTTGGATCCGAGCCACCTGATCCGAGCCCAGTATCCACCTCACTCCAAGTCCGTCGCAGGTACCGCTCGGCCAGCCGAGGGTCGTCTGACCAGAAGTTTTCTCCTTCAATACAAATCGAGTAAGAACTCACACCTGGTGCATCCACACGTCTCCCAGAAATAAACCGCATCAGTAGTGAAATTGGTAGTGGATGTAGCACTATCATAAACAAATATTAATTCTAATGAGCAGTACTTTTGTAATAACTATTTACCCACCCAATCAAATAATCAAACCAAAAAGTGTGCAATCTTTTTTTAGTGGGAAGCTATCAAGGAGGTTGAGGAATTGTAGGGCTGCCTAGCTAGTTAAATAAGGGAATATTCTCCATGAATCATAAACTATATGTATAGCTCACTTTTAGGTTAGGGATGACAACTATCTAGCCCAAGACAAAAAGCAAAGTGATTGCTAGCAAGAAAACATGATCTGAGATCAACTCAACTCACTTTTTGGTGTTAGGAAAAAAGAAAAAAATCCCCACTTTTTGATCTATATAAAAGGATTGGAAGCCCTTCAATATTCTCCTGTAGATTCAATTTAATGTTTGATATCTTCTCTTTCTTCATTCACATCTTGCTTCAGAAATCAGAGATTTTGGTCTGATTTTCTTTTACCAAATCTGTCAAACAAATCAAGATGGTCGAAGAGGGAACCAATAATCCCACAAGTAGAGACCGAGGCATGTGTTCTTTTTCTGTAATTTCTAAATTTTAGTTTGTAGCATTGAAGTCATACTCCCTCCGTTTCACTTGAAGTGTATTTAGGATATTTTTCTTGTTTCACTTTAATTGATATTATCCAATTTTTTTTCCTTTTTTATTCTTCAAGAAAATTCTTATTTGTGTTGAAATTTTGTCTTAATTACTCATTTTAATCGTATCAAATATTCTTAATAAATTATAGTTTCAACTCTCTAGATTTTATTTTCTCCAAAAATTTAATGCCAACTGTATTGGAAGAAGAATTAGTAATTCAATTTCTTTTGAAAACAGAATTTGTATTGAGAAAACATTGATTACAATTTCTTGAAATCAGAATCTGTATTGAAAAAAAAATAGTAATTAAATCATGGAGACTTATTAATAAGGGTGTGGAGGGAAACAAATGTTTATCTCACCCGTTCTTAATCTGTGTGCAAAACTCCTGAATCTCTACTACTATAATGGGAGAAGGCCTTAGTGTAATTTGTCCGTATCCCAACTCGTGCAACGCACGTTTAATTAAACTCTACAATATAAACCAATAAAATACGTACAGTACACGTTCAAATTTATTACCCTCTGATCCCTATCTCTCAAAAAAAACAAAAAATCCTACCCTCTTCATCTCCCTCTCTCTCTGCACCTGCCCCGTGAGAGAAGGATCATGAACAATGAATGCCAGTTTATTATTTTACGTGTTCCGCACGTGCTTCTCCCATTATAATATAGATAAATAGAATATATATAAAAAATTGTTCAGACGTGCATTGCACGTGTATTTACTAGTATCACTTAAAGTGAAAAGGAGTGAGTAATATTTATGCCCGTTTACATGTTACATAAATATCCTATAATTCTCACCGTCTCTTTTCGAAAAATATATAGGTAGCAAAAATCATTCTATTTTTCTTTTTGAATAAAAAACGATAACTATCATGTTTCATGAATAAGTAAATAACGAAATATTAGAAATCACTCAAGTTTCACTAAATGTTTGTGTTTTGCATGAAAAATAATTGGAAGCCCACTCCAAAACCATCAATAATATATTTTAGTAATTTTATTTATTTTCTTTACTTACTGCGGACACAGTGGCGGAGCATAGTAAGGGCCCGGGGGTGCAAGGGCCCCCCCAAAATTTTTACAAACCTCCTTCACACTATTGAAAATTTTATAAATCCTTAAAAAACTACAATTTGGCCATCCTGAATTCTAAGTTTTATTGTTTACCCCCCTAAAAATTATGAAAAAATCTATATATTTTTACATTTAGTCATAGAATTTTTCCTCGGCCCTCCCGATAAATTTGTTCTGGCTTCGCCACTGTTCGTACAAAAAGTTGGTCATACACTATTAGTTCAAGTGATTTGTTAATTGATATTTCAATTGGAAAATATCACTAAAATTTCACCAATATTTCATTCATTTTTTTTTTTGTGTTCTTGCTTTTGTTGACATGCATTGTATCATTGTGTATGTTTAGTAATCTCAAAAATCTCACAACCCTAGCTCATTTGAAATCTTGCAGAAGAGGACAAAAATCCATCATGCCACGTCACCATAAATCAAGAGTACCACCATGCATTCCGTACCAAATCTTACCTTGACTTCTTCACTCAAGCTCAAGACCTCCGCGTAAATGACCCCGAAGCACCCAATAATAACAGAAATGCCACCGCAACCATGCAAGAAACCCTAATCCAACCTAACCAACACCTCATCCCCTCCCTCCTCAACCACTCACCTCCCTCCTCCGATCTCTTCCTCCTCATCCTCCGATGCTTCGACACGAGCGCCCAAGCCTCCCGGATCTGCGCCAAGCTCCTCAACAACATCTCCCAATCCCACTCCAACTACCAACTCATCCAATCCGCCCTCGATTCATTCTCTATCGACCACTACAACCTCGCCATCTCCGGCCTAGATTCCTACTCCATCCTCAAAAACCCTTTCTCCGAATACCCAAACACCGACGACTTCAATTTCATCTGCCACCAGTTCTCCTCCATACTTAGTTCTCTCAACTCTAAGCGAAAAAATAAGAAGGTTTCGACTAGGATGAAGATGATGTTCAAATCGAAGTCAAGTGTCAAGAAGGCGAGGGGGCAATTGGATGTGGCGGCAAAGGGGACATATATAGTGAGTAGGGACATGGACACGATGAGCCGGATTGTGGGGTCGTTAAGCGAGGAGGTGAGGCACAAGAAGGAGATGATAAGGTATTGCTTGGAAAAGAGGAATAATAATACAAATTTTAAGAAGGAGGAGAGGGCTAGGGTTGAGGAGGTGGTGAAGGAGTTGATGAAGGAGAGAAATGGGTTTAAGAGGCAAATGGAGGAGTTGGAGGACCATGTTTGCTTGTGTTTGGTTACGATAAATAGGGCTAGGGTTTTGTTGATCAAGGAGATGGCCAAGCCCTAGTTTTGTATTGGTTAGATAGTGTAGGTATTGTACTTGTGTTTTTGCTATTTTTTTTATGCATAACTTATATGTGTTGTTTGTAAACATGGATAATTATTTTGAGGGAATTCTATCGGGAAAGCTGGTGCTCACTTGATGAAAATTTTAATTGTGAGACATTGCATGGTCGAGCTTGTGGGTGTTTGTTAGTTTGGACGTGTATTATAAGTGTTTATTTGGTTACAAAGTTAAGATATGTTTCGTTACAAATCTTAACCCTCTCATTAAAATAGCAGAGATTTGTCAGTTTGTAAATACTATATAACATACCTAGTCCTTTAGAGTATCCACAGTGGTTTTTTATAAATGGCAAATTGCCATTTTATACCAAACCAATGCTGCAATGGTTTTTCATTTTCTCATTTTATAGCAAATTTTCTATATCGGTTTCTCATATATGAGAAACCAATATAGCAATTCTCAAATTATAGAAAACTCCTCAGACAAGAGATCATTTCTTGTCTGAATCAGACAAGAGATGATATCTTGTCTGAGAGGTTTTTTTTTATTTTAAAAAACTCCTCAGATCTCTTGTCTGAGAGGTTTTCTTTTTTGTGAGACGATATATCATATACCGTCTCACTCAATTTTTTTGCAAAATGCAAACAATATAGCAAACAACCACGGCAACGATCGATCCTATTTGCTATTACTGTAGCAGCCATTTTTGGCAAAATGAGAAACACCACTGTGGATGCTCTTACTGGATATTAATTGCACTCGCATCAATACCTTTATAGATGAAGGATTGATGTACTGAACACTTCAATAAAATGTGTTATGCTCATCGACTGTTCCACACCAAGTGAGAGCTTTCAAGATATTATCTCGAAAGTAAAATATGTATTGTTTGCTAAAATTTCACCGATTCAGAAATTAATCTTAATAGTTTTTTCTCATTTAATCTTCATACATTGACTGTACGTAAGATTAATTAGCTGCAATATGAAATACTTTTGATTGATAAATTGAATTATACAGCTCCCAACTTCATGGCCAAAAGTTAGCTATATTTGTGAAGCAAATCGTACGTTTGCTTCCTTTCAGTCTATTTTTAATGTTTGTTCTTATCTCCTTCGATCTTTTAGGTTGGCTATGTATGTATGTATTAGGTTGGCTATGTATGTATGTACGTATCTTCTTCATCTTTCTTTACTCATTAATTTATTTTGTTATAACTAAATTGATTACCAAATTTATCCCATATGTATGAGGATTTGTAGTTATGCTCATTGCTTCTGCTTACAAGACTTTGACTCATTGTTAGGTTTCCAACTTCATATATTGTTGTACCTTTTGGAGACTTGTCTCTTATGTGCTGACCAGCCTAACTCCTTTGTCCTCAAACACATCCACAAATAGACTGAAAATTTTAACTGATATTTTGCTCTAATTTCGGTAATTAACTTCTTGATTCACACCATGAACACTTCCAAACAATTAGTAGAGGATCATGCACTTGATTGAATAGATGACGGTTCACGACTTGCACGAGACAAAAAATGTATTGTTTGATAAGACGATAACTAATGGAGCTAACAAACTTATATTTGAGCAAACATTTACGAACATTACAACAAAAGTACAACACCAAGACTGCCTATTGTATACATAAATCAGGGTTTGTAAACATAGACATACAAAACTTACAAGAGTTAGGAGCATGACTCTACAAAACTAGGGCTTGGCCATCTCCTCGATCAACATAACCCTAGCCCTATTTATAGTAACCAAACACAAGCAAACATGCTCCTCCAATTCCTCCACTTGCATCTTGAACCCATTTCCCTCCTTCCTTAACTCCTTCATCACCTCCTCAACCCTTACCCTCTCTGTAGATGAACAACAAAAAAGAAGAAAAAGCTTAATGGAGAAGAAGACAGAGAAGGTGGAATAGCTTTTAGTTATTGACTTTTTGCTTGAATAACAAGTACAGAGAGAGATGTATTGCATAAGGTAGCAACGTACCTATTTATAGATAGGATAGGAAGGTTTGACTTTCTCCATTACTCATTCTTATTTGCTCCACTAACAAACTTGACTAAATCAAAGCTAACAAACTTGACTAATTCAAAGCTAACAAACTTAAGTAAGCAAATTCGGATTAAGTCCAACACTCTCCCCGTTCTTAAAATTCGTATTATTATTATTGCATTTTTCCAAGCAATACCTTATCATCTCCTTCTTGTGCCTCACCTCCTCGCTTAACCGCCGCACAATCCGGCTCATCGTGTCCATGTCCCTACTCACTATATACGTCCCCTTTGCCGCAGCATCCAATTGCTCCCTCACCTTCTTAACACCTGACCTCGATTTGAACATCATCTTCATCCTAGTCTTAACCTTCATATTCTTTCGCTTCAAGTTGAGAGAACTAAGTATGGAGGAGAACTGATGGCAGATGAGGATGAAGTCGTCGGTGTTTGGGTATTCGGAGAAAGGGTTTTTGAGGTTGGAGTAGGAGTCAAGGTCGGAGTTGGCGCGGTTGTAGTGGTCGATGGAGAAGGAATCGAGGGCAGATTGGATGAGTTGGTAGTTGGAGTGGGATTGGGAGATGTTGGTGAGGAGCTTGGAGCAGATGCGGCAGGCTTGTGCGCTCGTGTCGAAGAATCGGAGGCTGAGGAGAGTGAGGTCGGAGGAGGGAGGGGATGAGGTTTTGGTTAGGCTGGATTAGGGTTTCTTGCATGGTGGTGGTGGCATTTTTGTTATTATTGGTAGATTTTGGGTCATTTAGGAGGCTTTGAGCTTGAATGAAGAAGTCAAGGTAGGATTGTGTACGCAATAAATGATGGTACTCCTGGTTTGTGTACGCAATAAGTGATTCGAAGAAAAAAAAAATATTTCACACGTGCAGTGCTATGCATAATGCAGGTAAGACTAAAATTAATTAACATGAAGAGATGCACATAGTCGCAATGTTCTAAGTTTTGAATGACGATGAGTAGTTAGTTTACCTAATCATAAACAGTTAAAGGTGAACATAAGAGGTAGGTGTTATTATGTATAGTTATATAAGTAAATATATACATTGCATGTGCACCATGTAATTTGTAATGTTTTCCTGAATAAACAATACAAGATTAGAAGACTAAACTACGCTGTAGTTCCTTACTAAAACAGAATATAACGATATAAGATTATGAAAAGTGAAGGAAGAAAAGACATGAACCTTTGGGTCTCCTGAATTAGCACTACAACACAGAACCTATTCGTCGGTGTTTTTTTAGACCTTCACCGGCGATTTTTTACGCCGGTGAAACATTCACCGGCGTTTATAAAAACGCCGGTGCAAATGCCGCAGAATCGAGCGTCGCGGAAAGATAGGCGCATTCACCGGCGTTTTAACTGGACGCCGGTATATCTTTAAAATACACCGGCGGCCAGACAAACGCCAGTATATGACGATTTCTGGGTGCCGTTCTTTCCCCCCAATATACATTCACCGGCGGTCACATATCGCCGGTATATATCTTTTCACCGGCGATTGTATAAACACCAGGGAATGTGTAATATTTACCGGCGGCCATAGAGCGCCGGTATATGCTTGTTTCTAAGCGCCCTTCTTTTCCTACTTACAAACACCGGCGTGTCGTAAAACGCCGCCATATAGATATTCACCCGCGTTTTATAAAATGCTGGTGTATCTTAGGAGTGCTGCAACTTACGGGTACACCCGCCTGTGTGGAAACGCTTCTCTAACGAAATTTTCAACTAAACAATTAGATACACCGGCGTTCTATGAAACGCCGGTGTATGCTCGTTGGTTTTTTCTGCTCTAATTTTTCATTCGATTTCAATTCACAATTTCATTTAAAAAACCTGTAAACTAATTCACAACCGAATCAACCAATTTCGGGCATATTAATGCGCAAATCACAACCAAACACAAGAATTAATTAAGATAATAAAGTTTCACACATAGTCCATTAATCGTCCAAATTCACCGCTTAATTAACATCATAATTAACAAATACAGTAATTAACATCCCAAATATCTCAACAACTACTTAAAACAATAATACAGAACATAACAACAACAAGAACAACATAACAACAACAAGTAGAGGCCGTCGACCACAGATCCATACCCCTCGAGTAGCTTCAGTACTGATCATCAGAATTTCCTTGATCTGGGTGACCGCTCTATGAAAAAAAAACAATAATTTACTTCAACAGTAAACCAAATATAAGAAAAATAAGTAAAATAAGAAGGGGCTCATATCAAGTGTAGTTTTAAGAAACTGTCATCGTGAAAGGAAACCAAATATAGAAGCCAAAAATGGAAACAGAGAATGGTAGAGAATGAGGATACACCAGGCTAACATAGCGGCATTTTCCTCATCTCTCTCATCCAATGGTAGAGAATGAGGATACACCAGGCTAACATAGCGGCATTTTCCTCATCTCTCTCTCACCCCTGCTTTCTCTTCAGCAAACGCAAATAAAGAGACATCAGCAACAACAGCAAGAGCGACAAGAACAACAATAATAATAAATTATTATAAACGAGATGTCTCTATATGGGTTTCCAGATCTTCACTCGAGCCCTCTCTTTCTAATCACAGCCCAATTAAGAACATATATAGACGACAGCCACTAAACAATCCAATCACAGCCCAATCAAAATTTGCCATCCTGGATCTTAAATCTTTAGATGCATGAATTCAGCTTTTTTAACAGTAAAAGAAAATAAAAATGACAATCAAAATCATGCTAAGATGACAATCAGATGCATGAATTCAGTTTCTTTGACATCTCGTTTATAATAAGCTCACCCATCAGCGTAGCTGTACCGATCAGCGAGTGGTAGATTGTACGGCCATTGCTTCGCAAAATCTGATTCTTTCAATGCCACTGCTTCGAAGCCATGGGTAAGGTAATTGCCTTCGCATAAGCTCACTGAAATTAGAAAGACTAGGAGAAACCAAGCTAAGAAAGTCATATATATATATATATATATATATATATATATATATATATATATATATATATATATATATATATATATATATCTCAAGGATTGTTTTGAGAGTTAGGTACAACTTAGAACACTGCAGGCTTTTGAAGTTGCACTGCGTTTGGTTTGATTGATAAGGTTAGAAAAAGTGCTTCTTTTTCTATGCCTATAGATTAAACAATTAATTCCTCTTTGTTTGGTTATTTGACATAATAGCAGGATATGATCCGCCCGCGTTATATATAATCTAGCCATCCATCATTATATTACAATATGTGTCGATTTTATCAGTACATGATTGAACTACCGGGAATGGAGGGCAACGGCATAAAGTCTTACACACCATTGTTTAATTTATTTAGAATGGACGGGCAATGTCCTAAAGTCTAATACACGATTGTTTAGTTTATTTGAAATGTACGTTGTAACATGCTGTGTTAGAATTAGGGATGAGAAGAAATACTTTATTGATTGATTATTGATTGAATAAACTGAGTACAATATGTCTACTTTGTATAAGAGAGAAGAGATGACTAAACCAATACATTATTTAATATGGAACTAAACTAATCTCTCATATATAATATAATATCTAATATAATATATGTAACATGTTGCAAGTGACTTGAGCCTAACTTCTTGTCCACAAACAAATGATTTTTACCATTATACTACAACAACACTTTTTACATTATTATGGATCATTGTCGACGGTTAATCCAAGAAGCTAGTTTCTCTTATTGCTTTTAATTTTCTCATTCACTAATCTTCAATCAGATAACTTGAAAACCTTGATGTTCTTCCATCGAGACTCCATGAAGTAGGACGGGTAACTCTGTGTATAAACTCCACACTTGAAGTAATGTGAAGCTCCTCCCGTGTCATCAACAACCAACTTGAGATCATTGTCGATGAAAACACTGACAAGTCCTTTACCTTTGTCGTGTATAACATTCACTTTGAACCATTTTCCGTATATATCGTCTATAATGAGAAGTGACCTATAGTACATGAGTGCCCCGTTGTAGACACGAAGCATTAGGGTTGTGGCCCGTGTGCTAGAACCTTTCACTTGCATGATGCTCACTCCTGATGTCCCGCTTGGAACGTAAGCCTTCCCTTGGAACTGCCATACACCTGATGAGTAGTCGTAACCCTACCGCAGGAGACGAGGTTAACGTTTAGTTTATGCTTTCTTAAATGAAACAGGGTAGCGTTATTCCACATTTTGCAGAAACTAATAGATATATTAACACACCTGAATGCGAATCTCAGTTCGTGGAGCAGTCTGGCTCCAAAGCGCATGAGGCTTGTCTGTCTGCAACACCCACAACTTGTGGACTCCATCGAGGAAGCTGTACCTGCGGTTGGCCGCCAAATCATAGGGTGACTGAACTTCGAAGTTGGAGCTGTTAAGTGGGAGAGAAGTGAACCCAAGTGTAGGTTTCTTCGCAGCTTCAATTACAAGGAATTGAAGGAGAAACAAGTATGCAATCAAAAACATTAGTGAATTGCAGTTCGCCATTAGTTTTACTCGAAGAATTATTACAGGATAGATTAGACCTTTTATATAGACTAGCTACCTCTGTTATAACATTTTGGACTCCACCCCTTGGTCCCACCACAAGAAGAGACAAACTGTTCACTACGTAGGCGTGGGTCCCACTCCAGAGTCAGCTGATTAGTGTAGCTGACTGACCCCGGGTCCCACTGTCAATATCTCTGGTGGAAAATTTTGCCGCACTGCCCCCACTTTTAGAAAATATTTGACGCTCAGGCCCACTTCCGAAAATAATTAGCGATCTGCACCTGTTTAGTACACGTCAGCATAAACTATTATTGAAAATAACGGCATAAGTTATATACATGTCGTTATTTTCAATAACGACATCTATATTTTTAAAAAAGTGTCATGCCGTTTTTTGAAACAACGGTATAGGTTGTTTTGTTTTCGACAGCTTGTAGTCTCCATTTAGATGGAAAAAAATGGAAGTGCGAAAACCTTATAACAGAAGTTGTATTTTCAAATAATGGCATTCTCAATGCTGATGCCGTTATTTGGAATAACGACATCAGTTATAAATTTTTTTAAATAAACAATTAACTTATTATTCATCCTCTCTGACAAATAAGTTAATTTTAAAAAAATATATAACTAATGTCGTTATTCCAAATAACGACATCAGTTATAATTTTTTTTTAAAAAAATTAATTTATTATTCAATCTCCTTGTTTCCAAATAACGGCAATAGTTAATTTATATCCAATAACGGCATCAGTCATTCGAATGCCGTTATTCAGGATAACGACATTATTTATAAGTTTTTTTCACACTTAGAATTTTTTGAAGAAGATTCACTATTAAGATAAATATACTGATGCCGTTATTCCAAATAACGGTATGAAAAAATATATAAAATAGATGCCGTTATTGAAAATAACGGCATGTAAATAACCTATGCCGTTATTGAAAATGCTCACGTGTTCTAAACAGAGGCAAATCGCTAACTGTTTTCGGAAGTTGGGTAGAGTACCAAATATTTTTTAAAAGTGGGGGGGGGGGGGGCAATACGGCAAAATTTTCTCTCGGGTGCTTAGCTACACCTTTCAAATTAATTAATTTTTTTCAGAAAAAAACCATTATATTCATATTCCACCTCCTTTAAAAGATTTTCTCTCTCCTTTAAAGTCCTTTTAAAAGGTGGAATCCAAATATCTCAGAGCATCTGTAGTAAATAGTAGGGGTGAACAACTATTATCCGAACCGACCAATCCGAACCAATCGGTTTTTAACCGAACCAATTGGGGGTTTGGATTGGTTCGGTTCTTGATCTTCAAAAACCAACTGGACCGGTTTGGTTGTTGGATGAGACGTTAAAATAACCGATGAAACCGAACCGACCGTACCTTTATGCATATGTCCATAAAAAATATAGTTCTCCTTTAATTTTTTGAATATACAAATAGTCATTTCTCATTTTCTTGGAGATACAAACGGTCTTCTTTAATTTTTTTAATACAAACCGAGCAGTTGTTCTACCTATGTTTTGATTCTCCATAATCATGTGTGTTATTTTGTTGAGAAATGCTTGATTTACAGTGTGGCCCAGCTTAATAGAATCATGAAGTTGATGTAACATTTAGTAGTTACTTTAATCAAGTCAAGCAGAATTGTTTTCTAAATATTTTTTTATTGTACCTGAAATTCAATTAGCTATGGTTATTGATGTTTCTTTTATGATAATAAACTAAGATTACAGAAGTATGCAAGTGAAAAAGCAGTTTATCTCACCCATTTAAACGTCATCATCTCAAACAATTAATGCAAAATTCATTAACAACTTGTGGTTTTATGAATCTTCATTTTAAATTCATTTTTGAATAACAAATAATAGGTTATTTTTAAAGTTTGATTGAAGTTGATCTTTTAAATTTCAACAGAATTATGAATAATGTTGAAGGTGAAAAGTAACACGTTAAACCGACCATCCAATCCAATCCAAACCAAGCTTAATTGGCTTGGATGGAAACCGATCCAATTAAGGTTCGGATTGGTTGCGGATGAAAAAATTAAAAAACCGATTTTTTTTTGGATCGGGGGTGGATGATCCATATTAGGTCGGATACCAACCGATGCCCACCCCTAGTAAATAGAGTAATAATGAAACTGATGTTTGCCAAATATGCATAATCGGTTTGCCAAATATGCATAATGGCGCAAAAACGGAGCTGCAGTCGTTTGCCAAATATGCATATTGGCTGCAGTAGATTGTCAAATATGAGAGAAGATTTGAGAATTATCCATATATGAGAGATGACACTTCAAGGGCACTTCAAGTGCCGTCGCACGATTTTTTTTTTTTTTTTTTTTTATAATAATTGTCGGACGGCAATTGAAGTGCCATCACAAATTTTTTTTTTTTTTTTTTATGGTCGAATGGCACTTCAAGTGTTGTCCCACAAAAAAAAATTAATTTCGTAATTAAAAAAAAAAAAAACCCCCAAAATGCCCAACTTCTCGGACGGCACTTGAAGTGCCATCCCACCACTTTTGGTGTTTTTTGCAATTTTAAATTTTTTGTAATTTTTGGTAATTGTTGTAATATTTTTGTAATTTTTATAATTTTTTTGTAATTTTTGTTCTGCACTTCGAATCCATTTTTTCCTTCGACGGCACTTCGAGTGCCGTTGCTCCAATTAATTTTTTTTTCTCGTTCCGACGGAGCTTCGAGTATCGTCCCACAAATTTTACGTGTTTTTTATTTTTTTCGCTTATTATTTTAATATAAAAGGCTAAAAAATAGCGTTTGACGACTGCAGCAAAACTTCGATTGCTATTTCAATTTATGCTTTACATCTAAACGACTACAGATGCTCTTACATTGGACTCAAAGTGAGATAATATCTCTAAGGATTCAAAACAGTCATTTTTTTTTTGGAGGGAATCAAAACAGTCATTTTTGCAATATAGTATTTCCTTTATGTTGATTTTATTATTTTTCCTTGATTGATCATAGGTTACTAGCATTATACACGTGCTGTGCACGTAGATAATTTTTTTGGAAAAAAATGAAAAGGGCAAAAAAAATAACTTCCAGCACGTGCGTTACACGGGTTGGTAGATGGACAAATTACACTCAGGCCTTTTCCCATTATTATAGTAGTATTAAACGTGCATTATACGGGTTGGGATATGGATAAATTACACTAAGGCCTTCTCCCATTATAGTAGTAGAGATCTAATCTCCTTAATTATCGGATTTTTATCGTATATAAAATAATATTTTAATATTAATTTCTTGCTCCGATAAATCATGGATATAAAATACTACAAACTATGTTGATGCTGTAAAGAGCAAGGTAAACTAAATATGTAAGGTAAACTAAATTATCTAAGTAATAAAGGCCTCCTCACATACCAAAGAGCCCGATTAAAGGCATCCCCACATACCAAAAAACTCTAAATTGATTACAATAACATAATAAATAATTTTGCATATCAAAAAGTCCAAATTAACATTTAAATAAAAATATATTAATTTTAACAAAATATTATTATAGGCTTTTGAATAATTTTTTTAAAAATTACATTTTAAAATTAACGTGGAGAATATATATATTTTTTAAAACTACGAAATAACTATATGAATAGGAAGCTAAAAATTGAAAAAGAATAAAAAAGAATTTAGGGAGTAATTACGGTCCAGAATAAAATAGGCCCAGAAAATGTGTAAAGATGGGCCCTGAAACTCGAGTAGCAATTTTTAGGCTTTGTAAATGAGACTGTCCTTTTTGGTCTTTTCCTATTTCCGGAATTTGTACGGGTCTCTATCAGTCCGTTGTTTTGGAAAGCGAAAAAAAATAGAATGTGTGAAATTTGGCAGACAATTAGGAAAGTGCTGTTGAAGTTGTTTGTAATTACGGGCGGTGCCATTTTAGTTGTCCTAATTAAATAGTGGGCTAATAAACACTTCTAAATGGGCCTAATAAGCCCGCTTAGAAGACATGATTATAATAGACTGAGGAATATAGTGATCCACTACATGATTAAATTATTGGCAACGGATCACAACGAAAAACATAAAAGATTATATTTCATATAATCATCTATAACTATTATAATGGGAGAGATGGGTTCCAAACAAATAAACAATTTTTTATTTTTTTTTTGTATGTGTGCAAACACGTGCAGTGCACGTGTTGGTAGGTTTTTTTCCTTTTCCTTCCTCCTCCACGTGCATCGCACGTGCATGATACTAGTATTTATTAAGAATGCGAAGACCCAAACTTCAAACCTCTAAAATTACAAACAAACACACAAGTCACTTAAGGATATTATTACTTATAAAATATTTATGGAGGGGCGAACCGTTTATACCTAAAACTACGAAAGCTTTCATCTCTTGAGAACATTTCATCTCTTGAGAACATCTGTAGTTGTTGGCTATTTAGTCAAAATATTCAAAATTTGGCTCGATACCTGCTGTAGTCAGTTATTTTGACCAAATTTAGCTTTTGGAGAACAGTATCGAGCTATATTTAGCGTTTGGCTAAATGGATAAAATAGTCTGACGAAACATTATTTTCCATTTGTTGATCGGACGGTATATAATTTATTCGGACGGGAAATTATACACCGTCTGTTTTGTTTTGTTTTTTTAAAAGTTTTTGGACTGGTGTATAATTTACCGTCCCATTATTTAAAGGTAAAAAAAAATTGAGAGAAGGGAAATGATACATCGTTCGAGCATCTGGGGGATTTTTTTGATTTTTTTATAAAAAATGTCTATCAACTGTAGAGGCAAATTTTTTTTATTAATTAGAATTTTAAAAAAAACATTAGTCGGGATATTATACACCGTCCGCCCTATTAAGATTTCCAAAAGTCAAATTTTAGCTAACAACGACTACAAACGAAAATTACATAGATATTGGCTACATGCCAAATATGCAAATTTTGGCTAACAACGACTACAGATGCTATGAAAGCTCTAATTAACTTAGTGTGGAGAACATGAGCTAACTCAGTTAGCCAATATCTTGTGATCTTGCTTACATTTGAATATATGTTTCATACAGATAAAATAAAAGCAGGTGCAGTATCCATACATACAAACATCCATTTGAAATACTACTACAACTGCAACTACTAGTAGACAATTTCAAGACCTTAATCCCTTTCCAGCGCGATTCCATGTAGTTGGAGCAATTGTTCTGCGCATAAACACCAAACTTGAAGCTATGATTACTCCCTCCTCGGCCATTCACAGTCAACTTGAGCTCGTCGTTAATAAAAACTTTGACGAGTTCTGCACCTGTGTCGTGCACCACGTTCATTTTGAACCACCGGTTGTAGATATTCTCCTCAACCGTTTGTCGTCGGTAGTACTTTAGCGAACCATTGTAGACTCTCAACATCATTGTGGTCGAGTGGTGGTTATCACCGGCACCGAAAATTTGCATGATGCACACACCCGATGTCGCATTTGGAACATATGCTTGCCCTTCAAACTGCCATATTCCTGATGAATACGTGTATCCCTGTAGAAAATGATTTCATCAATTTAGTTAGGGCCAACTAGTGCTGGTATGGGGTCGACCCGATACCTTACGGATCCAAAAATTAGATCCGGACCCGGACTTGCAAGAACCGGGTCCGGGTTAAAAAAAATTTAGCTATCGGGATCGGTAGCGGAGAATAAATATTTGCACATAAGTATTTTGCACCTGATATCCTTTGGTTCCAATAATTTTTGCATTTTAGTACATAAATAAATATTATATTTACACATTTACATTCAACAATTACTATTTATATGTATATCCCTATAACACTCTTATTCAAATTTCATATTTTTGGGGTATTTTTTAATGGGTCCAGATTCGGGTCGGTTCTATTTTGAGTGGACCCAGAAATGTATCAGGTCTTATTTTAGGACTCGGACCCGGATCCGTATAGATCAGGTCAATTCTGGTCCAATGTCGGATTCGGGTCGGGTCCGGATATCAGGTAAATGTGACCGTGCTAAGGCCAACCACAAGATTGTGGGCCATATTATTAATTACCATGGGCTGGGCTATGGTGCATGAGAGATGGTGGCCCATAAGAATTGGGATGGGCCGGTTGTTGGAACGGTGACTCGATTTGTACCATTTCTCAATGAAATGAGTTGAAAATATTGAGGTTGTAGCTCAAATAACACAGAAAAGTAAGAGACAAATAAATGGTTTAATTAGTTTTGACCCTAAATCTAAATATGTAAGGTACAAACTAATTTACCAAATATCTCTACTATTTTATTGGGAGAGTTGAGGGTGTAAACAAACAAATCCTAATTTTGTAACTGAGCAAACCCGTGCAATATACGTCCAAATTAAATTCAATTAATAGAAATATTTGTAGACAAACAAATCCATGTGTGGCCCGTGTATATCTAATCTAATATAAAGAAAGTATCTATAACTATTATAATGGGAGAGATGGGGTTCACAAACAAATAAACAATATTTTATTCCTTGGTGTATGTGTGTCAACACGTGCAGCGCACGTGTTGGTATATATTTTTTTTTGTCCTTTTCATTTCCCTCCACGTCCATCGCACGTGCATTATACTAGTTAGATTTAAGGCTAGACTACATATTGAAGGTTTTACTATTAATAAAAATATATTTATTAAGACGTGCAATGCACGTGGAAATTACTAATATCTAAATAATGGATCAGTATGATCCATTGTAGACAATCAATCTTCACTTATAGCGAGTTATATGTCATCTAAAAGATCGCCTATAATGGATCCCATCGAGTGATTACAATCATTCCCTATGAGAAAATTGCCTCATATGAAGTTC
The DNA here is from genome assembly GCA_017893485.1 of Hemerocallis citrina. Lineage (NCBI taxonomy): Eukaryota > Viridiplantae > Streptophyta > Magnoliopsida > Asparagales > Asphodelaceae > Hemerocallis > Hemerocallis citrina. The sequence continues at coordinate 211,975,658 of CM030368.1, forward strand.
CCTTTCCTCGTATTACATATTTTACCAAAATATATCTTCTAATAGCAATAAGAACATAATCATAAAGAAAGAGCTAAATGTATTCTCACTCCATCGACTAGTGTGATGCCAATCTCAGTCCGGGGCTCCGTTACGCTACTGTGCGAATGCGGCTTGCCTGTCGAGTACACCCATCAGCGTAGCTGTACCGATCAGCGAGTGGTAGATTGTACGGCCATTGCTTCGCAAAATTTGATTCTTTCAATGCCACTGCTTCGTACCCATGGGTAAGGTAATTGCCTTCGCATAAGCTCACTGAAATTAGAAAGACAGAGAAACCAAGCTAAGAAAGTCATATGCTGTATCGTCCTGAATACGTGCACGTGCTCACGGGCAAATCTAGTATATATATATATATATATATATATATATATATATATACATATATATATATAAAACAAAGAAAGCTATCAAGTGGCTCACAATCAATCCCACCTAAAATCAAAGGCCTAGATCAAATCTCACAAAACATAATTTTTCTCCAAAATTTCAAATCCCAAAATAAATTTTTTCCCTCCAAAACTAATAAACTTATTATTTTATTACTATCTCTCTCTTCTCTCTTCTCTCTTCACTTTTTCATATTTCTCTCTTTCTCTCTCTCCCTATCTCTCTCTCCCATTCTTTCTATATTTACTTAGAAATTTAGATTTTCAGAATTTTAATATTTTTTTTGCACATGCTATATTGAAAATAGTAAATATCTCTTCAACTCCATACTTAAAGTTCTAAGAAGTTAGTTTTTATACCCCATTTATAATTATTTTTCAACATATACTAATGGAAATATGGACTTTTATTTACAACTAATTATTGTCATACTATTCAAATTTGAGCTACATAATTGTTGTTTTACTGTTTACAGACTTTTCGTATTTTGTATCGTTCTGAAGACGTGCCGTAGGCACGTGGCAACGGGCAAATCTAGTATATATATATATCTCAAGCATTGTTTTGAGAGTTAGGTAGAACTTAGAACACTGCAGGCTTTTGAAGTTGCATTGCGTTTGGTTTGATTGATAAGGTTAGAAAAAGTGCTTCTTTTTCTATGCCTGTAGATTAAACAATTAATTCCTCTTTGTTAGGTTATTTGACTTAATAGTAGGATATGATCCGCCCGCGTTATATATAATATAGCCATCCATCATTAAGAAATACTTTATTGATTGATTATTGATTGAATAAACTGAGTACAATATGTCTACTATTTATAGGAGAGAAGAGAGGACCAATACATTATTTAATATGAAACTAAACTAATATCTCTTATATATAATATAATATTTAATATAATATATCTAACATGTTGCAAGTGACTTGAGCCTGACTTCTTGTCCACTAACAAATTATTTTTACCATTATACTACAACAACACTCGTTACATTATTATAGATCATTGTCGATGGTTAATTCAAGAAGCTAGTTTCTCTTATTGCTTTAATTTTCTCATTCACTGATCTTCAATCAGATAACTTGAAAACCTTGATGTTCTTCCATCGAGACTCCATGAAGTAGGATGCGTAACTCTGCGTATAAACTCCACACTTGAAGTAATGTGAAGCTCCTCCCGTGTCATTAACAACCAGCTTGAGATCATTGTCGATGAAAACACTGACAAGTCCTTTACCTTTGTCGTGTATAACATTCACTTTGAACCATTTTCCGTATATATCGTCTATAATGAGAAGTGACCTATAGTACATGAGTGCCCCGTTGTAGACACGAAGCATTAGGGTTGTGGCCCGTGTGCTAGAACCAAACACTTGCATGATGCACACTCCTGATGTCCCGCTTGGAACGTAAACCTGTCCTTGGAACTGCCATACACCTGATGAGTAGTCGTAACCCTACAGCAGGAGACGAGGTAATTAACGTTTAGTTTATGCTCTCTTAAATGAAACAGGGTAGCGCTATTCCACATTTTGCAGAAACTAGTAGATATTAACACACCTGAATACGAATCTCAGTTCGTGGAGCAGTCTGGCTCCAAAGCGCATAAGGCTTGTCCGTCTGCAACACCCACAACTTGTGGACTCCATCGAGGAAGCTGTACCTGCGGTTGACCGCCAAATCGTAGGGTGACTTAACTTCGAAGTTGGAGCTGTTAAGTGGGAGAGAAGTGAACCCAAGTGTAGGTTTCTTCGCAGCTTCAATTACAAGGAATTGAAGGAGAAACAAGTATGCAATCAAAAACATTAGTGAATAGTTCGCCATTAGTTTTACTTGAAGAATTATTACAGGATAGATTAGACCTTTTATATAGATCTAATCTCCTTAATTATTGGATTTTTGTCGTATATAAAATAATATTTTAATCTTTCTTGCTCCATGATTACCATAAATCATGGATATAAAATACTACAAACTATGTTGATGCTGGGAACACCAAGGTAAAGAAA